>QFDD01002232.1:0-26515 GCA_006871305.1 Vachellia collinsii | reverse complement strand
ATGTATTATCAAATCAAAAGGGTGAAGAGAGAGTCCACAAATTGGTCTTCTAAAGCACAAGAAGGAAGCAAAGAATCTTGTAAATTGTTGTGAGTTGAGCACATCATTTGCCAACCAGATGTGAATGGATGTGCAAGTTTCGTTGAAACGGTGGTGGTTGTATTGTCGTTTTCTGATTTAATTTCAACATCATCCACCTCCAAGCCCCACTTTTCAACTATAATATAATGTCATAATACTTGATCGATTTGCATCACTAATACGTCATTCATTTTGTAATATTTTGCTTCAAATTTTAAGAATTTTGGGATAATTAAGTACCACATACCATTTTAAATATAAAATCTAATTTGTAGTTTAATATTTATGTCATAAACAAAGTTTTATATTAAGAACCATAAGAAGTAACTGTTTATTCACATTAAGTTATTTAACACAACATTTTTTTACAATAGATACATGACAATTTAGAAGATCACCAATATATATGTAGGTTGTAATGGTTTGCAATTTAAAATTTAGTCCCTCTAATTCATTTTATTTAAATAAGGCTATTATAATTTAATCTTTTATAGGTATTTATCTTTTTTAGCATAAAAAGAACTAATTTCATTAATTTTAGAATCTCTTTAAGAGAAATTTCCACATCTAGTGTTTCACATAACTACGAACATAATTGACTTTTAAAATAAAAGAAACACATTAATTTTATTTTATAAAATTTCATGGACTTTACTAAATTTCTTTTGTTTCATTTTACATAGTTTTAGCACCTGCACATTTTTATAAATGAAATTTTATAGAGTCTATAAATTAAAATTAATGGATCAAACATTAATGGCCTAATTCTTTCTCTTTTTTCCCAACAATGATGGCATAATTCAAACAAAATAAATTGCAGAAAATTAATTCAAAATTAAAATAAAATATAATTAGTGAATTAGATTTTTACATATATAACAATAGATCTAAAAGCTATAGGAAGACCTAAAAATTGAGCTTATTAACACAAGTGCTCTCATAATTTCTATTCTTATACCAAGGCCTTCTTTACTTGCAAGTGCTTATAAATACTGGAAGAACAACAATGGAGGACCCCTTAAGAAGATCAATTTAAAATTAACTATATTTAAATTATAAATATAAAAAGTCCAAAATATTATTCATTCATGTGTGTATATTAGTCATTCATGTTTATGTATACATTAAAACCAAAAGTCCAAAATATTAATCATTTATTCATTCCCTTTTAAGTTATTAATTAATATATAGTTAACTATATTGACTATCTGTAATAAATTGTGTCTATGCTTTAGTATTCTTTCCCTCAATCCAGATGGTAGACAAATTATGAAGATGAACAAGGCACTTTAATTAGTATATTTGAATATTGTTGAATTGTTTAATTTGACAATTTAATGAGTTTGGGAATTTTTTTAAATAAGTGTTTCCAAGTTTAATTATGTTATATTTTGAGAAATTGAGGTTAGATATAGAAATTTGTTTGAGAAACTCTTGTTAATTATTTTTTAAGAAAAATTGTGATAATAAAATAAGTCGGTCCACTTGACTTACCAATCCACCAAAAGTGAGTCTACAACTGGCCCCCTTTTTGAAACCAAACAACTGGCCCCCTTTTCCAACTAAGAAAATTCATCATATTTTAACAACTGTATTATATTCAATACAATTTTCAAAAATAATTTGTGGCTCTCATCAAATTAAACTCGTTAAAAATTCCAATATATCACTGTTGATAAAAACACAAAAAAGTCCAAAACGGTTGCTTTTCGTATGAATTCAAATTCAAAGATAATAATTCTCAAGAAAAAAAGCCAGGAGTAAAAAAGAATGTAACTTGCATGATCATGGCACATTGTCGTTATCAGTAAATTAAAGTCATAATTTTCTACCTCATCCACACCAACTAAGGACCGTTTAGTTGGCTGAAAATCATGAGATGGAAGCGGAAAATATACATTTTCCATTGGCAGCAGACATTTGGTTGACAGAAGAGGTGGGAACTAATTTTCTGACGGAAGCTGATTTTCCTTTAAACATGGTAAGATTAATTCCCACCATTTTTGGTGGGAATCGATTTTCAGTCACACGTGGAAAAATCCAAAAGACACATTTGTCCATATCTTGATCCTTGTTCTTCTTGTTTTGGCCACCGATGTGTTTCTACCATCTCCATTGCTGTCATGAGGTGGCCAATGGTGGCATTGTTTTACCCCTCCCCAGATAAATGCACCAAAAAAAACTACTTCTCCACCACAACAATGAACCTGAGAAAGAGAAGATGAATTTGACTATATGGGTAGCTCATGGTTACAACGCTGAATTTAAAGTAGGTTCAGGGCACCATTTTTAGTTTGATTGGAAAACAGGGGTAAACAGAGTGTTATTTTTTAGACTTTGACTATATGGGTAGCTTAAGGTTAAGACATATAACATTTAGATATTTAGGTTTTGCCTAGATGCATGTCATGGTAACTCATAATTACATCGTATAATGTTCAAAAATTGTGGTTTCAACACATTTCACCAAACAAGAGAACACTATAATTCAGACTTGTGCAGTTGCATGCTATAGCATCTCAGTAGGAGGTGGCTAGCTAGAGATTTTTTCCTTTCCTTAAATTTCTCTTCTTTAAGAAGAACATCCCACTACAAAAAAATAGGGAATTTGCCACGGAATTTCTGATGGAATTTCTAATGGAATTCTGTGGCTAATTAATTTCCGATGGAACAATTTCTATCAGAAATTCTGCCATCACAAATCAATTTTTGATGGAAAATTGATTCCATCGCTAATTAGCGATGGAAATTGCCACGGAATGTGGCAATTTGCCATGGAAATTCTGTGGCAAAACGGAAAATTCCGTGGCAAATTGCCACATGTCAGTTAATGGCCTATGTTTTCCCCAATCTTTGAAAGTTTATTCAATTATATGAAAAGCAATGATAAATAAAAATTTGTTGAATTTTAAAATGTAAATTACATTAAATGCATTAGAAGTTCAACAAACAGTATACTTGAAATGCTAAAGCAAATAAAGGCAATAAGTTCAACAAGAGTTTATGAAATTTTGTCACATAAGAAAAAACCACAAATCAAAAGACCCTGAACTGTGATTGACATCATTGTTATCATCAGAAGGGTTAGAAAATTTAATCCCCATTCTTTCTAATGCAGAAATGATCTGTGCACTTTGTTGTAGAAGCTCCTGATAATTTTGGTGAATCTCTTGATTCTCTTGGCTAAGCTCACTAATCTTCTTGTTCAACTCACCAACCTCTTTAGGATTGTTCTGTGTGTTGTTGTTAATGGAAGGAGATGACCTATGAGAGGAGGAACAAGCCATATCTTCAGTCTCATATCCAAATCCATAAAGACGACCTTTTTTGTTCTTTCCGCCCACAACCTTTAGCCATAAGTTGTCTTCTTCATTATTAGATCCTGTGTTAGAACTTATATATGCTTTTCGCCTAAGGAAAACATCCTATGAACAAAAAGCAATAGAAATCATTTTCAAATTGGATGACGAAATAATTAACTACTATAAGACATAAACATACAAAGTTTTCTTCATTGTGCATTTAACTGAATAAGTGTTTTCTCTCTTCCCCAGTTGCTTCAGAATCCATATTTCTTCATGGATTCATAATTTTATTCTTCTTCTTTGGACTATGAGAGGTAGCATGCAGAATCACGCCTATATGCCATTAGGCCTTAACGCCTTAAGGTTATGGATTTTAGATTCTATAATGTTCTTCATGGTATAAGATGTGAAACCATCATCAAGATTTGAAGTTTGATTCTTTCACTATTTAACATCACCAAAAGCAAAAACAAGTTTTAAAGCTAAAGGCTAAAGAGGATGTTTAATTATAACCTATGAAGACCAAACAAAAAGCATTAGTTGTTTTGGTTGTCCGAAATATGAAGAAAATAAGAAGCAAAACGCTCTGTGAAAAATTCTGAACAATATGATATTCTTGGAAAGCTTTTGTTTGCTTCTTCAATGCACTAATCAGAAACAAAACACTTGAGAATATGAATGTGTTGAATTTGAACTAAACTTTCTAGTCTCTAGCTAGAAACTGGAAAGATTCTGAACAAATTAGATATACTTGGAAAGCCTTCTTCTTTATACTTGTTCAATGCAATTTTAGATGTTCATTATTAAAGAATTGGAATCCAGAGAGTATCACAATTGAACATCATATTCTCTTAGAATCATGCCTTTTAGAAAGAATATTAAATGGTAAAAAGCAGACACTACTTGATTGGATCCAAGTCATGTTACAAAAGATCACAAAACCAAGTCAAAGTATCAAACAAGCACTTTTCTTTAAATCATATGCCATATATCTTCATGCTTTCTAGGGTCATTAGAATAATTCATAAAACCATGAGCAACATGATTGTTCTTCTTAATTATAGATCAAAACATTAACATGAAGGATGATCTAATGAATGCATCCATTAGACACTTAAGTATAATATGATTTGATAATAGACCAAAACATTAACATGAAGGATGATCTAACAAATGCATCCATTAAACACTTAAGTATAATATGATTCGATAGTCCTTGTGATGGAATTGTAGAACTCATTAACTAATTACATATGTAAGTCAACAGATTAAGTAAAGAATTTCAGTCAAAGTAAAGATTCTCATCAGCACAACTCCAGTGATACAATATAACAAAAAAAATATAAACATATACTTACATAAGTTGCAGCTGCCCGATGGTCAGCAAATTCTCCAATTTTCTCATTATAATGTCTTTTTGAACAATTCAAAAAATTTAGGGTCTCTTCCTAACTCCAAAAGCTGCAGTTATATATTTATACAGACGTATTATGTTATGCATTAAGTAAATATCATATTGCATTTGACAATAAATTCTTACCATCCTTATCTTATGCTCAGTATTAGGAATGTTACCACCTTTATGTTGAGTGCCTCCAGTGGAAGATGCTCTATTACCCTTAGCTATCTCACTCTTGATCTTATAATCTTCTGAATTCCATATTGTTTCTAACTCAGTCATCACATTATGTGGAATCCAATTGGGCCTGGTCTATTTTTTAAAGAGGTCTTGTCTAATCACATGCATTGTATTTCTCAAGATTTCAGCACACTTTGCATTCCAATTTTTCTTAATCTCATATTCATGTTTTGGCAACCATTTAAACTTTTTCTACATAACAGAGAAGATAAAAATTAAGAAATAATAATTAAATGATAATGAGAAAAAATGTGTGAAGCATAATGTAGAGACAATAAATACCGCCCATTGATTGAACCAAAGTTCCTTATAATCAGAGGGTGTTGCTTTCCAACTATAACACGGATGGTCAAACTTTCCTTGAATTATAGGAAGAATAATTTGCACAGCAGCAACAACAGGATTGAATCTAACAATAATTTTAAAAAAATAATTATAAATGTTACAATAAAGCTAACAAGAAAGAATAAAAACTTTATGATGACTTACGTTCTCTTGTCTGGATTTACCCATGTTTGACCATCTATGACATCATGACCCCATGGTTGAAGACCAGCAGAACCCTGAGCAGTGTGTGGTTGTGAGTTATTTGTTCCAGGAAACGGAATTGAAGATGGAGAGGATGGAGGAGGTGATGACGAGGTCTAGAAGATGATTAAGTCATAATTGGAGATGGAGATGATGCAGGAGGTGATAAAGAGGGCATAATAATTGGAGATGTATAACTAAATGAAGGTCTAGTATGTCTAAGGACGATAGGGGGTCTGCCCACAGTTGGAGTAGATGTAGTTGCTATATGATGAAAAGGCAATTTGTGAAGCTGCTTAGCGTTTAATGCAAGTGATGGAGTGTTAATTTGTTCTCTACCACGTTTCTGGCCACAACCAGTCATCTACATGTTCAAATGTAAACCTTAAGTTAGTAATTAATAGGAAATAAATCATTACAAAAAATAATGAAAATAATAGTTGAATGATTTAAAAGCCAATGTAATGAAAGTGAATATAGAATTAAATAACAAAACACCAAAACCATAAGTTATGTATCATCTTGATCTTTATCTTCATCATCATCATCATCACCACCACCATCATCTTCACTAACATCATCATCATCATCATCATCATCTTCTTCTTCTTCTTCTTCTTCATGAACCATATAATCAACCAGCATATCTGTTTCTTCATAGCCCGTTTTAGAATCTCTTTGGTGTTATTCAATTCATCATCATCAACAACAACAACTATCGGTAGTAAGACTTCTAGTTCATCCATTTGAAATGCTCGTAAGTTTGTTCCAAATGCAATAGCATCTATTATGCTATGAGCCTTGATCTTAATGACGACTAACCAATTTGCCTTTTGAGGGCAAGGATAAGATGTGTAGTAGACTTGTAATGCTTGTTGGGCAAATATAAATGGGTCATACTTATTGTACCTCTGTAATTGATGAACTTCAATAGTCCCATATTGTTCATGAACTCTTGTACCACGATTTGGCGTTGGATCAAACTACTCACATTTAAATAACACTAACCTATTTAGAGGAAAACCAATATATTCAATCTCTACAATTTCTTGTATGATGCCATAATAATCATATTCTATTTGTGTATAGTCAGTCCCCTTAATGCATACACCACTATTAGTGATTGATTTGTGAAGGGACCATGATGTTGTATGAAACTTATACCCATTGAGAAAGTATGTAGGCCATGTTTTCACCCTTCGCATTGGACCCCAAGCAATGTCACGCACAAATGGATCCACAATGTTGTTAGCAGGGTTTTCAAGCTAAATAACATGATCATTAAGTATTACAATTAAGATTTGTTGTAGCTATTATGTTAACTAATTAGTGCTTACACATTGTTTAAACCAATATGGAAAGCTTTCACTTATTTGGAATTCTATGTCATTGTCTGTGATCTGAGGGTTCTGTTCCTTTGCATTCTCCACAAAGAAGCTGCATAATTAATAACGCGTTAACGAAGTATATAAATGACATAAGGTTCAATTTACTATATTGCAATATAACTTACTTTAGATAATGTTGCACCTCATCACAATTCATTAAGACATATTTTGTGGCAGCTTTTATTTCTTCATCATCCAGGAAACGGTGTTTACATTCCCCCGATGGTCTTTCTCAATCATTGAAGATAGAAATTGCTGGCAAATTCGAATCTCCACCATCATCATTTCTTATAGTTCTTGGGATTCTTGGTGGAACACCCGGCTCAACGTAATGTGAGCAAAATATCATGGTCTCCTCAATTATATACGCTTCACATATAGATGCTTCTACTCGAGTTTGTTCCTCACCTTTTGTTTCAAGGTATAAAGGAATCTACAAGTGGAGAAGTGAAAACCAAGATTAGATTAATTATTTCACTTATCATATATTTATTGTCTTATCACAAAAATGTTTCATTACCTTTTAAATGGATGCATCCATCGATATTGAACAAGTCTGCCAACCTTAGCTTCATATGGAGGGTGAATAGGCAGATGCTCCATTAGATTAAACAACCCTAGGGGAAATACCTTCTCCAATTTGCACAATGTCACAACAATATTTTTCTCTAACAAATATAATTGATCCACCATTAAAGTAGTTGAACAAAGTTGTGTGAAGAATTGATTAAGCTCCACTAAAGGAATCAAGACAGATTCAAGTAAAGCAGCAAAGGCAATGGCAAACAGCATTCCATAAACACATGACAATCATGACTCTTCATTTCATGTAACTTTACTTCCTTCATGTCTACACATCGAGCTAGATTAGATGCATATCCATTAAGGAGTTTCAAATTCTTGACCCACTATCAAATCAGTCATTTCTATTCTAAATTTAATAAATATTTTCCTAATGGTTTCACCAATTTTCCTCTTCTCTCAACAAGTTCATCATCTTTTCGTTGATAATATTCTTTCAAATCCATTCGAGCTTGTATATTGTCTTTTGTTTTCCCCTTCGTATTCATGATGGTATAAAACAAATTGTCAAAAACATTTTTTTAATGTGCCTAACATCAAGATTGTGTCGAATGAGGTTACTTTTCCAATAGGATAATTCCCAAAATATACTTTGTTTTGTCCAATGATGAGTGTCTTTATAGCCTTCAATTAGTATAGTTTGTCCATATTGAGTAATCTTTGGAAAATTTTTTACTCTTTCCCATAGTTCATCTCCACTTAACCAGGTCAGAGGATTTGATTTTTCAACTTAGTTTTTGTAAAATGCAGATTTATTTCTCTTGAAATGGTGATCGTGGGGAAGGAATTGTGATGACAGTTAAAGAAGGAAGTTTTTCACCCATACTTCAACTGGAATTCTTTTGTGTTTTCCATACATATTGGGCATGATAATCTCCCCATTGTCATCTAACCAGACAACATGCCATAAGCAGGAAAGTCATTAATTGTCTATAGTAATGCAGCGCACATACAAAAGTTTTGACACAAATAGACATCAAATGTTGGCACCCCCTCATCTCACAATAATTTTAGCTCATCTATCAATAGTTGTACACATCTATGTTTCCTTTGGGATTATTAGGACCGGGAATGATCAACGTCAAGAACATATTTTCTCGTGTCATACACATCTCAGGTGGTAGATTATATGGAGTAACAATCACATGCCAACAAGAATTTTGTCTCCCAGATTGCTCAAATGGTGTAAATCTATCAGCACATAACCCAAGCCTCACATTTGTTGGATCATTCGCAAAGACTGGATATATTCCATCCAAAACCTTCATGCTTGGCCATCAGAGAGGTGAGAAAGAACATTAGGATTGCGACGATTCTCATAGTGCCATCTCATTTATTTTGTAATCTTTTTAGAAGCAAACATTCTTTGCAACCTAGGAATGAGAGGTAAGAACCACAAATGCTTCCTTGCAACTTTCTTTTTCCCTACCATGACATTTTCTAGAGGAATATATTTCTTCACAACAAAACTTACATTGGGTTGCATTGTCAGTAGCTTTGTAATACAACATACACCCATTCACACAACAATCAATCTTCTTATAGTCAAGACCAAGTCTCGACACCAACTTCTTTGTTTGGTACACATTTGTAGGCATACAAGTATCTTTGGGTTGTGTCCTACACATGAGTTAGGAAACTAAGTTGTAGCCTAATTTGTAGGCATACAAGTATGTTAGTTGTTGCCTTAATGCTCAGCAATTGCAAAGTTGCTGAAAGTTGAGATTCCTTTTCGCAACCTTCCCATAAAGGTTGTTGTGTGGCATGTAACATGTCATAAAATGCTTTTGCATTAGAATTTGGCATATCTTCAACACCAGTATATAAGTTATCCCCAAAACTTGGCCCAGTCGCATCCATCATCATGTTCTCATATTGACTTGGTTGGTTACCAGGTGGTCCTTGTGAGGCATGTAGTCCATGTGATACTTGAGACATTGGTGAATGATATGTTATTTCACTTTTGCCATGACTAGTCCATATATAATAGTCTGGCATGAACCCTTTGCTATAAATATATGTCTTAACCTCATCAAAAGTATAATATGATCTACATTTACATTTCACACATGGGCATCTAAGTTCTCCATATATTTGACAATAAGGTAATTGATATGTATAGGCGAGAAACTCATCAACACCATGCTCAAAATCTACTGCAACCCATTTAGTACTTTGATCGATTATATTATATATCCATCTTCTATTTTCTAGGACTTCCATTCTAATACACAAAAATACAACAAAGAGACTCACTAGTAAAAACATTTAAGTAAATAAAATAACCAATAATGTCTACCAGCCATACTCCAATTAATTTTTCAATAGAACCAACATAAATCAATAATATATATGTTTACATAAAACAAAGAAAGTTCATCAGGAATTATGTCTATCTACACTAATTTTGTGGCAATATATTCTATGTAAAAACTAAAATAGAAATGAGTAAAATAAAAATAATCCATAAACAATGGATAACATCAATGTTAATGAAGTGATCAAAGGTTTTAGAATAGTGTCAGCATTATGAATCCCATGAGAGAGGTGGGGTTTACAAGTGAGGCTCACTTTTAAACTTGTAAATATTATTTTTTAGTCTCATGACAGTCAAATTTAGTAAAGATCTTAATTGAACCAGTGGGTAATACCTAAACTACCTTTGTGGAACAGTTGAAGCAGATGCGACAATAGGAAATCAGTAGCATTATAGAAATGGAGAACAAAACCAACTGACCTGAAAGAAGAATCAAATGAATCAAAGAGAGGTGAGATAGCAAGAGAATATTTACTATCGCTAAAACTCCAACATATACCATGATGTTTTCCTTTTAATTTATACCATGAAAACTCAATCTTGGCATCTCTCAACTAAAACAAGCTATCAAAATTTGATGATATATGTAGAATCCCATATCAACCACTAGTCTTATCCATAGGCTTTTTTTTTTAAAATGTTAAGTATTAAAATTTTGGGTGTAGAGGTTGTGACAAACCTATTTATATATTTTCTGAAATGTAAGTGATCCCACACTTGTGATGGTTTCCTTAGAGGTTGTTTTCTCTTCCTAATATTTTTGAAATAGTTCCATTAAGAGAATTACTATCACTAAGAGAAACAACATTATAAAGATAAATAATATCATCAAGAGCTTGGTGATGACATTGAAACCGGTCTCATCCATTTCTGGCATTAATTCTCCATATTTGAAATAAATATTGAAAGATATATTTATTGCCTTACAAACTTAGGATTCTGTAGAGGGAGAAGAAAACACAGGCAGCCTAAGTATTTCTCAGCTAAGTTATAATCTAATTAATCAACATTTAAACATTCCAACTTTATTTTTAATCTAAATCAAACCGATCCATTCTTTAATTGTGAAAATTTTAATCTAATAGGAGAATTTTAAAAACTTTGAAATTCAAATCAGTAATTGAATTCATGGCTAAGTACATGTCAATACAAATATATTTGACTAGGCTCAAGTGGCCTCACTTCTGTAAAGTGATTTTATATATATTGTATACGGTATGAAACCTTTTCTTTTAATACATGAGAAATCTGAGTTGTAAAACTCTTGATATAAATGGACTTTTTTTAGTGCCAAAACATTTAATCAACATCAAAAGGAAATAGAGAATAACATAGAGTTCCTAAGTCTTGAGTGAAATTCCTAGACCAAACAATTGCAATGGTAACCTTTAGGATAGGAATCAATACATCTGAAAAGTGTGCAGATCATTCGAATTCATCTCACAAAAGCCAAAATAAGTCATCTCTTGATATGGATCACACCAAATGCATGAATCTAATCGATTCAAGTAAGCAATGATGAACTCAGCAATAAGCTATGAAAATCAAACGGATACATAGCTCTAATTTCTATTATATATTGGTTCAAAGGTACTTATCATCGAAAATAGGAGGAACAAGTCATTTCAGGAGTTTAAGAAAACAATATGCTGTATAAAGTGCATGAGAAGAAAAGTCTGTGAAGTTTATTTAACAATACCTAATAAAAATACCAAATCTCAATTTTATGTTGATTAACATACTGAAAATTTACAGAAGGTTTACAAAACAGTAGATAAAAAGAAAAAACACAGGCCACAAAAGAGAATTGTATTATAGTTATTTAAATAGAATACGGAGATTCTGTTTTTCAGGGTAAAAAAGAAGATAATTGGCCAAAAAAAATTACAATTAGTTCCATGGTGTATACATCTAAAGTTCACAGCCTCAGAAGTGTAATTTATGATAAGCAGAACATTACAACAAGAGGACTTTAACAGGGCATATGCAGTTTCAAGAATGGGATATCTCCATGAACAACTTTTTTGTGTAAATATCCTATGCTATGAGGCTGAAACTAATAATCGACCATAAGACTAAACCAATAGTAAGGGAAATAGCTTTCAGAGTGAACCTACCATACTTATGAAATTTAAATTAATAACCATACAAAGTGGCATGTTTACCATGTTTTAAATTACTGAACATCATATAGACTGCTTAATTTTAGATTTATCAATAGATATACATCCGTCCATAAATTTATAACTCAATTTTGACCAAAAATGAAGAAAAGTATAGTAATTAAACTGAGGACTTAAAAAACCACCAGCCTCTCATGGGAAAATGAGAAGTAGAAGATGCATATAAGTACTACACATGGACTGTGATATGAGCAATTATAGAGATGACTCAAAAACATTGATAGAAATTTAAAAAATGGGGATGAGAAAGTTCAAAAAAAGTGAAGGAAACCCAGTAAAATTTATAACTTAAAAGGAAGAAAGAAATTTGAAAGAACATGAATTGATTATGAAGCAAAGGCAAAGAGATATCAAATAGAGAAGGAGAGTAGAGATTTGTCTAACCCCAAGAAGGACCAAAGGAGAAGAAGAGTTGAGAGGAGCGATCGTTCTTCACTCTGGTCCAGGCGTTGATGTCGATGCTGAGATTGAGAGACTGAGAGATTGTGAGATCTCAGATCATACTTTGAGTTTGATCGATCACTGCGACGCTGCTACCGAGACTTGAGAACAGGCCTGACATGGAGGTGCTGAGTTGAACTTAAGAGAGGATAAAGGAGCTGGGCGCAGCCACTGTTGAGGGTAAGGCAGAGGGAGGGGTGTGGGCTCTGGCTTCAGGTAAGTGCCTTATGTATGTGGGGATTAGGAATAAGAGGGAATTAAAAAAAAAGATAAAGGAAGGTAAGATGTGATGGAGGGATTGGGAATAAGCTTGTGGGTTCATTAACCTTAAGCATTGTTTTATGTCCCTCTCATGGTCTATTAGTAAACAAGATACTATTGATTTGAAATATTATTTATCTGCTAGTAAACAAGATACTAGTTGATAGAAACTCTCACATTTAAAGTGTTAAAAATATTCATTATGATATATATTCATATTGGACTAATTATTTCAATATAGTATTTTACTATAAATCCTAAGCTTTGTCGGCAGAAAAACATAAATAACTAGAAGTCACTACATATTGTATCAGAATATACCTTTTCAAGTTTTTATACCTGTATTTAAAAATTCATAGTTCTATAAACACCAAGTTGACAATAATTTTATTCTAGTTGAACATAGAATGATTTACTTTTATTTTTTATCTTAATTTTTTTACCACATCTTGTGTCCTAATTCCATTTTGCACTTAAAAATGATTAATTTAACCGTAATAATTAATTTTGTTTTCCCTGGTTAAAAAATGATTATGGGTGATTATAGTATAAAAGAACAAAAATGTCCTAATGTACAGCTTATTAATCAGAAGAATTATTTACAATCTGAGTTGATATTGATTTACTTTTATATGCATATTTTTTTAATGTTTTTTATTATATTCATCAATTTAGTCATTAATATTGTGAAGATAAGTGCATTATAACCTATGTGTTCATAAGCTCTTTTTTCTTAATTTAAAAAAAACAAATTGACTCTTATATGAAATATCAAAGATATATAATATATTAATCATAAGATTAAATCATGTATATGTATTGCCCAAAAAAGGTTTTCTTTAAATTACACAGCGTATCCATGTTTCTGACAAAAGCTAGTGTTTGCCTATGCATGTGTAAACTTATTATTTATAACTTCAATTGAATTTTACACATGTAGTGAGGCGGGTGCAGTCAAACATCAAGTTCAAAGCTGGTGATAAATATGGCTGTGATTTGAATTTAACAAGAGTTGTGTTTGGTTTAGGAAAAGTCATAGCATATGTTTCCATAGCCATTATTTAAATATCTTTGGTTGGTTTGTTCTCTCAGTCCATCTTACAATACAAAAAAAACAAAAACACAAAAAAAATCATATTTTCAATGGAATTTTCAACAGAAATTCATTCTGTTGGAAATATGGTAAAAATTGCAACGGAATTATTCCATGGGAAAATTTCTGTGGGAAATTACCCACGAAATAATTCCGTCACAAATTCCGTTGGAAAATTCAAATTTGAGACAGAATAATTCCGAGGGTAATTTCCCAGGGAATTTCTGTGGGAAACTTTCCCATAAAATTCCTACCATATTTCCGACGGAATTTCCAATGGCCATGGACTTCGTCGGAAATATAGTGTTTTTTTTGTAGTGTCCTACATGTTTACATGTGTGACATTGTGATTAATATTATAGGTGGTTTTGGGTTCTACTTATTGGTGTTGAATAGGAAGATGTATGAGCAAGTAGGGGCTGATATAGAAGGCAACACTCTTCTTGGTGATGTGTTGTTGTATGGGATTATGTAACCCTTGATTAGAGAACTCAAGGGAGAATGGTACCTTGCAAGTTTATCAAAAAAACAATATGAAGATGAAGAGTGTGAAAAGATACAAGGTCTTTTATTATATATATATATAATCACTAAATCCAACTCCCTAACTACTACAAAATGATAAATATATAATGATAATTTTTTAAAAAATAAAAATAAAAAATATTGAAAATGGGGAGTGTGATGATGATGGTTTGTGATATTTTTCTTTTCATAGCAGGTTCGAACAACCACCAAACAAAGCAAGTAAGATATAATAAAAAGGAGGTTATTTAAACTCATTCAAATGCCTAGCATTCCATATTCAAATGATATATAATAAATAATGCTTATAGTTGAAAATAATATACCTCATTCGAATGAGTAAATAACATCATTCAAATGACTATACTAAATTTCAATATGTATCTCGAGTTCTCATTTGAATATTCAGAAGATGACCTTTTCATTCTGATGAGAAAAGAACACATTTGAAAGAGCTTTTAAAAAAAACAATGTATGAGAGAAAACTTCATTTGAATGATAATTGGTGTTCATTCGAATTTCTAAAAGATGAAGATTATATTCGAATGAACATAAGGTGTATTCAAATGACTTGTTTGAAAAATAGTTATTAAGGGAAATATGGTCATTTGACACAATTTTCCTACCAACTTTACCACTATTTTAACCCAACCAAACAAAAATTTTCCTATCAAATCATTTTCCATTTCAGTGAATACCAAACATCCCATATCAAAAACATTTTCTTTCTCTTCTTTTCCATTCTCTTCTATTCCTTTTCATTCACATCAATTCTTTGATCCAAATGGGAGCTAAGTCAATCTAATTCCTTAAATTAACAACTAACAATAAAGTGAAAACCTTTTATATATGTGTATATATACAGACACTGTAAGATTTTGGGAGTACCTAGACTTCATTGATTCACTGAGTACTCACACGAAAATTGAAGTACAAATGTGGACCCTGATTACGTTACACAGCAAATACAGGGGGAGGAGAGAACTCAGAGGAAAAAAATTGGAGAGAAGAATTTCATAGGGAGTTATATTTTTCACACACCAAAACTGACTCCCACTTCCCATATATTAGTGTAGGTGGTTATTGGAATTTAAAATTCAAATATATATAGAGGAAAAACTACCTCATTGACCCATACATAATCTATTTTCATTCATGTCCCAATTCAAATGGGCTTGGGCTCTAATTCACCAAGGGTGGACAATCATATTCCAACATATCCCACTCACACTTGGTGGATTTGATTTTGTTGATCCAATCTCTTTTTCTTCCTTCCTTCTTTCATACTAGATGCTTTGCTATGACCGTGTGGGCATGACGTCTTCATTTGGGTGTCTGCACTAGAAATCCCTTTCTTAGAGACCAACACAAGACAACCCTATAATACAGTTCGAGATATTAGTATAGTGCCTTTGATGTCCTAGATTTACCAATAGATACTTTTCTCATGGCCAATCTAATCCCTCTTGATCAGCATAAAACTTAGATTGACTTTCTCATATGTTTAGCATCCACACTTGTGAAATTAACAAAGTAATATCATAAGGGATCGGTCACAGACACCAGCATAAGTGTATATATTTTAGGTAACCTTCCTTTCGTTCAATTGTCACTTTAATATGAATCAACCACTTTCCTAGCATAAAATCTTTAGATCACATATATCATAACCATAGGATGTATGCTAAAGTAGCAGGCATTAAAACATACATCCATGATATTGTTACAGTCAAATGACATCAATGAAAGGATTGAAACTTTCTAGGACTTACACAGCAATGAAGCAGTAATGTATTTACTTGCTTCCCATTTGCGGTTCTTCTAAGCAAATATGATATGGATCGGCATACTACAATGTTACTCTTGCATTATAAGAGCATATGTCGATTTTAATCTTATTAACATCATACAAACTTAAGTCTAGACACTCGCAATATCTAAACCCGACGTTAATTCTGAAGAATTTGTTGTCTAGCTACAGGTATCATGGATGTGGGTTTCCATGATTCGATCTACATTTATCATAATTGATCTTCTCTCAACTTACTGCTCTTTTAAGTTAAGACAACATTTAGTTTGTATTTTTTTCTCTACCATATCATCACTTTTACTGCTTTGTTGGTGAACATAAACGTCTCATCTTTGTACACTCATTTTGAGTGTCAAAGGTGGTCGCTCGTATGAGAGAGCCAACCTCATATACTTTTACGACATACTAGATATTGTGTAATTACACACATGTCAAGCCATATTGAAGTATTTATTACTTCATATCCTATGCTTGTCAAATGACGCAACATTTTTCTCATATACATTCTTTACTTTAGGGTTTATTATGGGACTTCGCATAGGAACATGTTGTTTAACAACAGTTTTATGTGCTACAACATCTCTCACATACTTATATCTTTATATCTTATATCTTTATGATACTTAGGATCTTTTGTTTAGTCAAATGACTGCAGGCTTTCACAATCATTAACATTTGATTTGAAATCTAATTATTAAAATCAAGATGTTCTCTTGATACTATCAGCCATATAGTCATTTGTACTACTATAGTACATACTTGAAATTCGCATAATCAGTATTATCCTAAAGTTATCTCAAGACTTTTTGTGAATCAATCCAACGTATCTCACAATGATTTGGATTATCACCGATTAACAAGTCTTGTTACAAAGAGGATATATGGTCTTGTACATAGCATTGCATACATTAGACTACCAACAACATTTGTATGCAAACTCTTCCATTTTTTTCTATGTTTATTCAATTTAAGGATAAATATCAAGAATCAAGCTCATTCTTGACCTCACTAGGGTATTCATTGGATCACATTAACTCATAGTGAACCACTTTATGATTCTCTTGTGATAGGGACATAATTCTTTTTAAACCATATATTTGGATCTCAAGTCCAAAATTTCACAATGCCCCACCAATGTCCTTACTGTCATTCTTTAATAGGCATCATTAAATCAAATTATTTTCAGCCAATAGTATCATCTATGTAAATAGATAATTTCACAAACTGTTTTACAATGGTTTTCTATAACTAATTTGAAAACCATGAGGTTATCGCTCTTATATAACTCAAACACCGTTTTCTGGATAATTGTTTTAATTTATAAAAGGGTCTCTGCAAAAATGTGAGATTACCACTATGCGAAATCTCAAACACCACATGTAGTGAAAACCAACATTTACATTATGTAAATTTCTTCATCCAGATCACTACTCAAAGTACAGGTTTACATTTAATAAATATGAACATAAATCCAACGGTTAACTATTGCCAAAATAATTTTGATTTTGAGCGTACAATATGCAAAGAGGTATCTTCAGAGCCCATACCTTCCAGGTAAGTTCACAATCAATACCTTCCTATTCGTGTGTACCCTATTATAACTTATTTAATTTTGTAGTTTCCAATTGATCTATTTACTTTGCTCTCAATTTTGAGAATCCTCTTTCTCCCAATGAACTTTTGGCCTTATGAAAAATCAACTGACTTTCAAACTTGATTCATTCTTAAAGAATGAATTTTCTTTCCCATTACCATCTTCCATTCTTTCTTGGTAATAAGTGAAGGCAAGGTACATACCACAGTTTATCATAAATATTTTCTTTTAGTTACTTCTTATTAAGCTATTGTTTTTCTTCTTTATAAGCTCCCACTTATAAAGATGATTAAACATTTTTATGTTGTTCTGCACTGCCTTGTCTATATGCCTCATAAAGAGATATAGCACAACTCCACCCGTGTTAGGAAAATCATCCATAACTAACATGGTACCTTTTAATTGTTGTTAGTCACAATTCTATCCTTGTTTTTACTCAAGAAACCTTCACCCTGATTAGTTCCCACTTAAAATCACTATGGGAACATACAATAGACCATTTTTAATCTACTTTTAGATATGCAAAAATTGTTGAAATCTTAATTCATAAGATGTGGAAAGAAGTGACAACTTGTGAGGGCACATGGTTAAGTTCAAAGTTACACACACTTGATGGAACCAAGAATGTAAACTAATCCACCAAAGGTGGACACTTGGTCATGCTCTCCCACTCACATTTTGTGGGTTAGTTTGAGTCATCATATATAACCATGTTTAATAGCGTTTCATGATGCCTCTCAACAACTTCATTTTTTAATAGAGTGCATCAAACATTTATCTATCTAACTATCTCTCTTCATAGAGCTAGTTTCATCCATTTGATTGATATTCATGATTTCGATTAGTTTATAAGATCTCAAAAAAAAAATTACTTAATTGATTTTTTAACTCATATATGTTGTTATATAAAGCATTTGAGCTTCCTGTTTATATGAGATAAAGTAAAATGATTATATCATGAATAATTCTCAACAAAGAGAATAAAGCTCTAATCTCTGTCTCTTGCCCTGACAATTTAATGACAATTTTACTTGGCTTGAGTTCCCTTACTGAATAAAACTTTTCTTGTTGCTTTACCTGCTAGACAATTTTTAGTTGATGACATTTCATCATTGGGTGTTACATTTGAAATTCCCTATTATGTAAATTATGGTTGTAACTGATATGTCATTCTCCAGCATAATAGGTAATCAAGTCAAAATTTGAATTAAAAGAAGCGGTAGCTATCAGCACTTAGAAATTACCAACAATTTCTTGTCTATCATAACATCAAGAAATTTCACTCAGGATCCATGTTTTAAATAATATGGGATTAGAAATCAATTCTATCAAAGTCATGTGTATGAAACATATTATGAAGAATGTGAAGTTGGTTCACCACTCATAGTGAACTTGTAGGTTTTGAAAGTCTTTAACCTTGATCCTTACATCATTGCCTTTAGTAATCCTCTTTCTTTAATTCAGCAACTGACTTATTTTGTAAAGGATTTACAATCCATATTCTCATTGTCATGGAGGTTGAGCATCAAAACACTCATTTGTATAGAGTGATCCTTCACAAATTGGTTAATTCTTTTGGAAGTAAGAACTTTAACCTCGCTTAGGTTCTCCTTCTTCCTCTTCTTACCTTTATGTGTACTCTTTTTAAAGAGTGTATCACCTTCTTGAATTTAGGCTTATAGTGTGAAAAAGTAAAGGATCTCCTCCTTAAGTGAAAACTATGTGTCCAAAGAATCTATACGTCTTTGGATGTTCATTTCCAAACTCCAAATACTTTTATGCATCATTATGGGTTAACATGACTTTCATGAGCTCCAAATTGAAAATAAGTGTCTTGATGAACAACCTACACTTGTTCATTTCGATATGCATGATCAAGTTCTTTCTATCCCTTGACATGTTGGTAATCTCAAATAGATGTTATGTAATAAAAGGTCTTTAAACTTAATTGTTTACCTTACATACTCTCCTATGAAGATACCTCCTAATTTTCCTTTCAGTGCATATCATATAGCTAATGCTGCTGGATTTTTATTATTATTATTTGTAATAGCACTTTTTAAGATAATATGTGCTTGTGTCGCTTTCATCTCTTAGCCATATAGGTCTCATAATTTTGGTTATGTTGAATTGACTCCTTAGCACTAACAATACCATGACC
Organism: Vachellia collinsii; assembly: GCA_006871305.1. NCBI lineage: Eukaryota > Viridiplantae > Streptophyta > Magnoliopsida > Fabales > Fabaceae > Vachellia > Vachellia collinsii. The sequence continues at coordinate 6,607 of QFDD01002232.1, read as the reverse complement.
CTTGGTCAATGGTTTGACTACATCTTCCATGTACTTATTTGAGACATTGCAATGCTAGATATCATTGTTGTTCCCATTAAGTTTAGTTGTAACATCTTGTTCTTGGTAGTCATTCTTGGCTTAATTATCAATATCATCCCACATATAGGGTTGTTCATGTTTGATGTTAAACCAAGAACATATTTAACAAATAGCACATTGAGTATACATTGTCATGTACTCATATTATTTTTTACTAGAGAAATAATAACACCAATGGGTCTACGATTTTAATACATTTGTACCTCCTATCACACAGATTTCTACAATGCTACTATTATCTATCAAGAAATTTATACAAGTACTACAAATAAAATGCTCAATTGTAACTTTCAAAAAGTTTATTTTCTAAAAACTCCCACTAAAATAGAGCATATGAAATTAGCTCCCATTTAGAGTACATAACAGTCTTAGAAGACTCAATTTCCAAGAGTTCCCACTTATAAGGAGTATTTGACATTTACTTCTTCATGTATCTCAATTTTATACTTTCATTATGTCTCAATGAGACAATATGATTATTTCATCAAATTCGCAGTTTATTTGATTTTGTCATGTTTAATTTCAGTCAAACAAATCTTTAAAGGGTTAAATATTTATGCTTCTCAAACCCAAACTTAGTAGGTTCTCTATGACCATTGTTTGACAAAATTTAGTAGGAATCTCATATTCCTAAACAACATGAAAGAAATAATTCTATTATCTCAACAATTTCTTAAAATTTTTCTATTTCCTTATAGAAATATTTCAAATGTCTTATGCAATGTATCTTTGTTTCTTTATAGAAACAACTTTATCATTTGCTCTCAAGTTTTTTAAAATTTCAAAAAGTTGACGATTAGACTTGGCTCAGTTTACTTTTTCTTCTCATGAGATGGGCTACTTATTTTTGTACAAGGTGCATCTTTCCTTGAATATCACATTGATCCAAGGTTCTAATTTTTTTAGGGATTTATTTATTTCAAAATCCCTTGATCAAATCCTACCTCTATAGTATTTGATCATTCACTTTCACCTCCTATACAATTTCAGGATTAAATGAACCTTACTTTGAATCATTTTCCTCTTGATCCTCTTTAGGATCTTCTCTTTCTAAGTTATCCCTTAGACTCTTACGTTCAAATAGATGAAAAATTGAATTTTTTTCATATGGACTCAATGCTTATGGGATGTGGCCAATAACTTATTTCTTTTCAGAATTAGCACCATGTAATTCATACTCATGTTTAAGTTCTTTCACATGACCACATACAAAATAATAAGAAAATCCTTGGCTATTTGTTTGTAGAACTCTTTAAGTTCAAATTTATCCCAAATAAGAATATTGCAAATAATTTGCATATATTTTGACATTGTTTAAAATGTGTAAAAGAATATAAAGCATAACATTAGAAGACTCTAAAATATACCAATAATATTTTTAAATGAACCTCTTGAATTTAGACATTTTTATAAACAAGCATAGTCTTATTTGGAGTCCAAACGCATCCTTACATGGCCCAAAAAAGGAGAAAGAATAAAAAAACTGAAAAATGAAACATAGAAGCAAGCCCACTGGGCCCAGACGTTTTGGTCCATCCTCTTTTCTATATGGTCCAAAAAACGTAGCCCCTTTTTTTTTATTTTGTTTCTTTTTGACCAGATAAGTTTTTTTAAGAGTTAGGTCGAAACTTATGGCCCAATCTGTTTTCTCCTTTCGTTGCTTTTTAACATAAATGGGCCCAGACCTTTTGGCCCATTCTTCCTTTTTATTTGATCCAAAGAGTGGCCCAGTTTGTTCTTGTTTCCTTTTGAACAATTTTTTTTTAGGATGCTGTGCCAGAAACGAATATGGGTCTATCGGTCCATAGCCCAACCCACCAATTCCAGATCCAACCTGAAACGCACTGTTTCATTTCCCTTTCTTTTTTTAATGAAATCCCAAATTATGCCATTTTGTCGCTAGAGGTTGTCTTAACCTCCAGCTGGGTCAACTTGACCTGGATTGTTAACTGGGTCGGGTCCATCGGACCTGAAACTTCTCTCTTTCGTAACTTCACCATCCAACCTCCGTTTCAATTGTTCTTGGTGTCGTTTTCTTTGTTTTTTGATATCTGCACAATGGAACTAATTTTGTCCTAAAAATATTGTTTTTCAGTGACCCAATCTCATAAATGAAAAAATCCGTTTTTACATGGCATATCACTGTTTTCCTTCATTGTTTCCTCTTGTTTTTGGGTTTCAATATTTTGGATTTTTCCTATTTCAATCCTTCACAACCTAAATTTTCAGTTTTCTCATGGTTAAAAAAAAATTGGAAACCGTCGGTGTTTCCTCTCGATTTATTATTAGAAAGCAAATCATATATGTTGAATTGTGGGGGTAAACAAAGAACAACATATATATTAACATGTTAAATTATAATTTAGAGATCAGTGAAAGCCTCAAGAAATCGTAAGTAAGCTCTATTACCATTGTAAGACTTTGGGCATACCTGGAATAATTTGTCTATTCACTAAGTACCAACACAAAAATCGAAGTACCGATGTAGATCCCAATTACATTACACAGCAAATACATGGGGAGAAAAGGAGAAGAGAGAACTCAGAGGAAAAAAATGAGAGAAAAGAATTTCATTAGGAGTTATATTTTTCACGCACACCAAAACTGACTCCCACTTCTTATATATTAGTGTAGGCAGTTATTAGAATTTAAAATTTAAATATATATATATAGAGGAAAAACTACCTCATTGACCCATATATTATCTATTTTCATTTATATCCTAATTCAAATGGGTTTGGACGCTAATCCACTAAGGGTGAACAATCATATTCCAATCTAAAAGATTTTAGATGATTAAATTACATTATTCATGTAACATGCTTTTCGAAATTCTAAAGTTAAAAAAAAAGGATATTTATCAAAATTCTAAAGGGAAAAAAAGGATATGCAAAAATTTTAAAGTTAGTGCAATTTAAATTATAGAAAAATATAATGTCATAATACTTTATCGATTTTCATCACTAATACGTCATTCATTTTGTAATACCTTGTTTCAAATTTTAAGGATTTTGGGATGATTAAGTACTATATATGATCTTAAATATAAAATCTAATGTGTAGTTTAGTATTTTCGCTGATGGTCAAGTCGAGGTCGATGAATCTGTATCTCACAATTGTAAAAGAAGCTGATTGGAGGAGGATATCAGCCCCCCACCCCCAAAACAAATTTTGTATCTTTTAACTAAAAAGATAAAAAGCAATTTCGTTGACCAAAGACTTCGATGGAGGACGAAGGCATTATATTGACCAGTTCGCATGCATAACAGTTAATACTATACTGAAATAATAATATTGTTATTCTGTTATTCATTATGTACAAAGCCTAGAATATTCTTATCATGTACACATGTCTGATTCCTATTGTAACCGTACATTTCTTTACTGATAATAAATACCTTCAGATCAAGGATTCATTTCATCCCTTTGAGTCTTGTTCATTTACAACTTTATTCATAACGATCGGTTCATTCTTGTGTTGCAGGCAACTTCAGAAGCAAATCTGAGATTATATCAGAAGGGCAATTAAAGAACAGGATGGGCAAGATCATCTGCTCAGAATCGTGTGATGACAGTTCAGATATGACGAAACTGCTCATGCTTCTGCTTGTAACTCTCACTCTCATGATTCTCAGCGTCTCTCCTCCCTCCAGAAGGCTCGTGGCTGTCTATCGCTGTGCTTGATTCTCTCTCTCTTCCCTCCCTTTTCTTTCATAATGCCCCGCTTCTCTTCTTAACCCCTCTCATCTTCATCTCACTTTTGTAATTCAAAGCATCAATTCGATTCACTTACGATGCTTAGTTGAGCTGCGTCTTTATGATTTCAAGTTATTTCGCTGCCAGCATTCCATGTTTGGTGTTTACGTCTCTTGTTCTAATACCTCATAATAAGTCATTCATTTTGTACGTTTCAAGTTGTAAGGATTTTGGGATGATCATGTACTATATTTATGATCTTAAATATAAAATCTAATATAGTTAACTATATATTAATCTAATATAGTTTACGATATTAGATCTTAAAATCTAATATAACCACCGATCATTTTTTTTAAACATTACCATTTAAATACGATCTAAAAAAGACGGTCTAAAATCTCTTTTTTTATTAGTGCTAATATAGTTTACAACTATATGTAAATTGTGTCCACGTAGTTGTTCCTCAATCCTAATGGTAGACAAAATATGAAGATGAACAGAGCACTTTAATTAGTATATTTGAATATTGTTGAATTGTTTAATTTGACAATTTAATGAGTTTGGGAATTTTTTAAATGTGTTTCCAAGTTTAATTATGTTATATTTTGAGAAATTGAGGTTAGATATAGAAATTTGTTTGTCAAACTCTTGTTAATTATTTTTTAAGAAAAAATTATGATAATAAATTAAGTCAGTCCACTGTCTTGACTCAACCAATCCATCAAAAGTGAGTCTTCAGCGTAACTGATACCCCTTTTCCAACTAAGAAAATTCATCATATTTGAACAACTTTATTATATTCAATAAAATTTTCAAAAATAATCTGTGGCTCCCATCAAATTAAACTCCTTAAAAATTCCAATGTATCACTGTTGATAAAAACGCAAAAAAAGTCTAAAACGGTGGCTTTTGGAATGAATTCAAATTCAAAGATAATAATTCTCAAGAAAAAAGTTAGGAGCTAAAAGAAAGTAACTTGCATGATCATAGCACTATGTCGTTATCAGTAAATTAAAGTCATAATTTTCTGCGTCGTCCACTCCAACTAAGTCAATCTAATTCCTTAAATTAACAACTAATAACAATATAATGAAAACCTTACACACACACACACACACAAAATTTGAGATAATTGAATTACATTATTCGTGTAACATGCTTTTCGAAATTCAAAGTGAAGAAAAGAATATGCAAAAATTTCAGTCATTACAATTAAGATTATAGGAAAATTAAGTGAAGACTTTTTGGTCTAAAGTGGTGAATAGCAGATTTATTCCTTTCGAAGATTTGCGGGATAGAGTGAGCTTAATTGGGAAAATCACCCACGTGTCCCTTAAAAAAAGAAATAATAATTGAAAATTCCCTGAAGATTTCCAAATAATTAGAAAGTCCCAGGGGACTTGAGTGTAAGAGATTGTGAATATATAATTACCATCTGCCCTTATATATTTTGAAAAAAAAAAACAGGAGAAAGTATAAATTTGGTTATGTAAGTTTATATCAAGTTTCAACTTAATCCCTAAAGTTTAAAAAATATACTTTTAGTTTTGGTTGTTTACATGTGTTTGTGCATTTGATTATAATTTTCTTGCATCCGATTTAGATCATAGTGAAGTTGAGTTTTTTGGTCTGGATAGCCCATAGTTTTTTTACCCTTGAATTAAAGGTTTTTCACATTAATAATTTTATTGTCTTTGATGCTATTTAATTTATGTAACACATCTACTGAGTCCTTCCTAACAACGTGAGTATATCTCCTCAGGCCTCAATTCAAGCTCGAGGCCAACTTTGCAAGCTTCAACGAAAGTCAAGTCTAACATATTTCTAGACCTAATGCCATGATACATCTTCTAATGATCTTGAGATGGAATATTTTTATAGTTGATCACATCCATAGAGTGATTGGGATTATTTTATAAACAATCCCCTCATTTGGCACATAGATCATGAATTTCGATAAGTAATGTTCACTTCGGTGAACAGATTTTCACTTTGGGAACTACCCGCAAAACAAAAAAAATTGGTTGATTTCAAAAATTCATAACAAGTTCCACATATCTCCAAATATTACGAATTAAAACCCTATAAAAATCTTAAGATGCCTACTTTTTAATTCAAATGACATTACTCAAAAATAATCTCATGTGATACTTGAGAAATACAATTTCCTAGGATCACTAAAAACATCTGTACATAGTAGGAGGTTTGATTTTGAAAGCTCATAATTAAGAAGTCACCAGAAATAATCAATTAGGACTCTTTAAAACGTTTGTGATATCTGTTTTCTAACGCAAAAGGCATTACTCAAAAATTAGTTCATTTGACCTTTGAAAACAACAAATTCCCAAGACTGCTCAAAATGGCTGAAGAATATATATATATATATATATATATAAGGCATCTAACCATCAATATTAGTGTTTCAAAGCATCAAACATCCAAATTCACGCACCTAATACCCCAATTTCCTCGTTAGTCAAAGCTTAATTAACTATAAACCTTGAGATTAAATTATAGGATGGCACAGATAGTAGATGGGTAGTCATCATATCTCAGGAGGTCTAGCCTAGGAATGTTATAGGTCTCAACTAGAATCACGGCTATAACAACGTCTCAACTAGAATCACGGCTATAGGATGGTGCAGATAGTAGATGAGTAGTCATCATAAATAATAATGTCATATGTCACCTCCGTCAACCGCCACCTCATAGCAAGGCCCCGCCACTTGTCGCCACCTAATAAATCCGTAATTTTGCCTCATCTAGGAATCAAATCCCTCGACCACTTGTGCACACGCGTGATCTCTTACCAATTGAACTGCGATGA
>QFDD01002229.1:0-19659 GCA_006871305.1 Vachellia collinsii | reverse complement strand
TAAGACGCCATGCATGTGACAAAATACGAGTGACGTTAGGGAGCAATTAAGAGAGATGCACTGTATAATGGTGGTGCGCTTTTACTCTATGCATGTTTGGATTGAGAGACCATTAGAAAGAGAACAAAAAACTTGAATTGAAAACTCCCAAAAATAATAAATCTTTTTACTATTTACGAGAGTTTTCCTCCTACTATTCTCTTCTCCCTATTTTCTCTTCACTGTTCGCCCAATCCAAACATCGGGTTAGGAGGATGAGACTGCCTTTTATCTTATCGATATATATATATATATAAAAGGTTCATCACTCTTCCAATTTGGGCTTCGACGGTTCAAGTTGTTGTATGTTTGATAGCTTTTAAATAAGGTACAGAAGACCCATTTCTACGCAGCAGGATGACTTCATTTGGGTTACTAGTAATGAATTCACACTTGAAAACGATATTGTCGGGAAGTCCTCAAATATGAATAGACTCGCCTTAACACATCAAATAATATATCAGATTGGGTTGCACTGCACAAAGAAGCTAGGTATATATCAAGCCACATCAACTTATACTTTCCTACTCCAATTGGATTCTACAACTTGTTTTTTTTTTTTTTAATTTAGGATGTTCCCCCATTTGAACAAGTTCCACCACTTGAACCAACAACAATATTTTCCTCCTCTCAAATTACAGAGTCAGTTTGTGTTTGTGCGCGCGCGCTGATAGAAGTAATTATTTACCAATCCCATCCTCTAGTTTAATGTTTTTTTGCAAACCATAAACTGCGAAGGAAATTATATTTGAGATATTATTAGTTGTTAAATGTTGTCATATATGTTAATGTGAATTCAATATTAATTTGGATAAAAAGTAATATTCTTGAAAGCTTTCCCATACTTCATTCGACATTATTCCCATCCTGAAATGATCTCCCTTGAAATTATTTTGGCCATACTTCATTCAACATTATTCAGACATGTCATTATATATATATATATATTCCATGTCCTTGGCCATGATTGGCTAGATTTTCGCAACAAGTTTGCCACGCTGTAACTTATAAATGAAAAAATATTTTAAAACCAATATCTAATAGAAAAAATATCGCTTAGTTCCCTTGTCAAAACCACGCACGTATATATTTTTCATACTTTTGTATAAAATATTAAAAAATGAGTCCTGGGTAGTTGATAAATAATTCGCCATACTGTACATTTTATTATATGTATTTTGGGTCCAAAATGGGTCCAACAGTTGGCCTTTGCAGTGCACCTGGGCCACTGTTGATCTTTATTTTTCTTTTTGGATGAAAACGTTATTGCAGCGGAAGGGACTCGTTAACGTTGAAGAAGGGTGTGCAAAGTTTAAGCAACAAATCATCAATCAATTTTTTTGATTTAGCACATTCATATTATAATGAAGGCAATTTGCATTCGTAGTATTATTAAGTATTAAATATGAGCATATTTTTTTAGCAAAAATCTACCCTTTTGTTCATTACACTGTGAACGATCAGCCAGCTCCTCCCATTATATCCAATCTCATTGGGTTAAGCATCAATCAAGTGATAGAGTCTATTATGGCCAAAACAAGCATAGTTTTGGAAAAGTGGTTCAAATTTCAGTTGGAGCAGTTAGATTTGATCCATGTTAATTTCTCTTTTCATTTCTTTTGCTGGTGAACAGTTTGATGTCGATTTCTCTATACAATATCAATTAAAATTATAGAGAAAAATTTCATCAGTACATTCCGGGTTAAATATTTTGGGAAGTGTGAGTGAGAAATCTCACACCATAATGAATTGACTAGAGTCACTGTGCGTGTGTGATTATATATATATATATGGAAGTATGTTTCATCATCTTTAAAACTTGGGGAGAGAGTGCTTATATTTGAACTGTGAATTGGATGGTCCAAATTTATTAGTTATTTTCAATAGTGTTTTAGTTTTATATTTTAGGCGCTTTTCAATATTTTTTTTTGTGCAGAGAATTTTAGGGCTCACCAAGGTCCGGATATGCATCCAGATTTAGAGAATATTTACAGATATTTACATATCACATACCAATAAGGTATTTATATCAGTAAAGGGAAATGAACTCACAATATTACCACCGGTGGGATAGAATTCAGAAAGTCATGCAATAGGCCGGGCCTTTTCTTCCAATTGTACTGGGCCCTTCCGTTTTTTAAACTTTTATGTTTGGGCCCATTAGACCAAAAGTATTCGGACCACTTTTTTTTTTAAGAAAAAGAGCAGAGTCCAATTGTCACAGAATTGGCATTTGGATCCAAGTCTGGATGTTTTAATTTTTAACGAGACTTTACCACACCTTCGACCCTTTCTTCCTCACGAAGATGCCTCTCGTTGCAACGGTATTTCAGAAGGAAAGAGCAAACAGGTATAGCTCTCATTCGTCAAGCCAAGAACAATAACAGTATTGATTTGATACAAGTATATTAAGTATATAATTACTAATTTTACTAGCTTTTCCCCTTAGATTATACCATAATTACTATATTGCGGTTTATGATCCCAACAGATCAATTTTCAGATTTGGGGTACATGTGATTATCAAGGTGTACTCCATAATACAACTTCAAATTTTAGGAATCACACCCGTTAAGAGAAATAAAAACCTTTTACGTTCTACACTTCGAAAGGGATTAGTTCCAAATCTAACGAAACACTCATATTATGATCTTTTAAATTTTGGATCTTCCCGTCACTTCATTTGCCTTATATTTTTCATGTAGCATTCAAACTAAATGACTCCATTAAGTTACGTGGATGCTTCACATATTAAGGTAAGGTAAGAGATATATCTATTTTCCTCTAAGAATCCTTAAAATTATCATTGCTTAGCTGCAAATTACCTCTAACCATCAAAAGAAATGTGAACAACCGGTCCTCCCCTCTTTGAAACAAGAGGCATTTATGATTCTGTCGATACTTGAAACAATTTTATCTTTAAACTCAAAATGTTTTAGGGATACCATTGATTATAATCTTAAGAATGTGTGCTGAACTCTCAAATAATATGAAAATAATTGAAGAGAAACTTAAATTAAATTATTTTAAGATCAAGAAGATTATAAAAAGGAAATTCTAAACGTGAAAATTTATATGAATATATCGCAAAAGAATAATTAGTAGTATACCAATGCCCAATAATAAGATAAAAGCAATTGATCACATATCACATATATAAATCGTATATAATTAACTTGATATTCATCCCTACTAATGAGGTAGCAGTACAAGACTGAAAGTTGAGGAAACAAGAATCATGATGATCCAACGATGGCTGTGGGATGAATCTTATCAGATCGAAAAGTTTTGGCGAACCACTTCTTGAAGCGACCCAGAATAGTTTGAGGAGATTGCCGTTTGGCGTCGGTAATCTTCATGGGATTGTACGTCCTCAGGTATTGTTGCCTGTAGGGAGCATTACGTCGAGTTCCCAAGTACTCACATGGCCCTTCCGAGAAAGGCTCTCTCTGCAGATTCTGATCTCTCTTTGATATCACTCTCTGTAAGAAGATGGCGTCTCTTGTAGTCTGTTCATCGCCCATGTTGCTCCCACAGTTCTCTGTGTTCTCGTCTCCTCTCTTCACTCGCACACAAATTAATTTGTTCTCAGAGCTCTCACTTATTATCTATATCTTAATTCAGAATAACATATTTTATCTAAAACAATAATTTAAAATATTCTCAGAGATAAGATTACTAAAAATCTCGATTATAACTTGGAGGATACGCTAGAGATTAAAAATGGATAGAAAGGATGGTGAAGAGAGATTATTATCTCACAGCGAAAATCCAAATGACATTTTTTAAATAATAGTTTAGCCATTTATATATATATATATATATATTTGTCTAATATATATTATTACATGACTAGATTTTCATATATTATCATATCATAATTTTTTGTAATTGAAATCCTTTTTCAATTCTCGAAGACGGTTTCAGTTACGCCGGACACCAAATCGAGGCCAAATCCCGCTTGGATTATATTTGATATTTATGTAGTAATGATTTATTCAAATTGTAATTGTAAAATTTTTAAAGAATGAAGATTTTAATTTTGTTTGAAATTTTAATTTGATCTCCTGCCTTAATATTGTATAAAAACAATACATAATTTTAAAATATTACTTTTGTTATTTCTGCGTTATTTTTTCAGGAATATATTTTTAGACGGAGATGATTTAATAAATAAAATTAACTTGTTATTATCTTTATATATATATATTTAAAAAAATTCGAAGGAGGACCAAAACGGGTCCCGTAAGTAGTAAGCTCTGTCCCCATCCTGGGGCACAACAATTTTTAAAGCAACAAAACTTCAAAAAGGTAAATGCACTCCGACCATTATAGGGATAATTTTAACATTTTTCACATTAATATTGGCATCATTTTTTGGTGTACTCTTTCCTCATAGAAATCAATTTGTCCATATTTGAAAATGCAACGAACAATTTTGTTCATGTTCATCAGTACATTTTGCCTCCCTCTGTGTCACCCTGAATTTGTGGTCAATGGACCCATCCAAGGAGCATCATTAATTTCACCTCATTTATTTTCAACTACGTTTTTCTAATATTTTCTCTTTTTGTTGGATCCTTAGAATTTTTTTCTCGGATGTAAACAAGGGTGCCTATGCTTATTACAAGTTAATTAGGGCTAATGATGAATGTAAATGCTGAATAGGAGACATGTAAGTTATTAAGGAACATAGAATAAGAAACAATTTTAATAAAATAAAATAAAGGAGCAAACTTTATATATTAGCAATATAAAAATAAAAAAAATTATCATACTCATGCATGACCATATCCTTACATCAATATATGGTCTATAATTGGGATGATTTCAGTTTTATTTAGATACGTATGAGGCAAAATTAATTAAGGTGGATTGAACCCACCTCTTTCAACCAAAAAGATTAATTAATGTGGATGCTCAATGAAAGACACGTCATCAACTGCTAACACCGTTCTCTTACAAATAATACATTATGAGTATGGGGATTAATACATGTGATTTGAAGAAATTAATTAACTGTAAAGACCTCGTGAAAATGGGGAAAAAAACTACCAAGATGTAATTAAAAATGAGATAAAATTGTATATTCTTTTGGTTAAACATATGTTTTTTTCTAAATGAAACAATCATTTTTGAACACGATATTGAACATTAAATATGGACATATTTTTTTGTAGAGATTTGAGCTTTGGTTCATCACGTTTTGATATGGCTATCCTTTCTGCTAAATTTAACCCCTTCCTAATTGCATGTTAATTTGTGGTCCGAAGATTAAAAAAAGCTTGAGGGGCATTTTTTTTCTTGGCATGATGTTGGGGGCTTGTCTTGCAACTCAACTCGGCACTGACTTGGACGTATACAGAGACAAGAGTGATGACTCATCTCCTAATGCTAATAAATCAATGATTAAAGCATAATTGAATAGAGATCTTCTCAAACACTCTCCATCCATCCATTGGACTGCTGCTTGGTTTGTTGTGGAAAATAAGTGATCCAATGGTACATGCGTTAGGTGAGTGGTCGTTGCTCCTCCTCTCTCCATCTCTAACATCCCTCTGGCCAGCCATGGTTTTAAATTATTCCAAATAATACGAAACAGTGGAACAATAATATTTCCGCTTCTTTCTGTATTTAAAAAAAAAACATTGGTCACTTCATTTATATGTGACACATTGATGATGCATATCCATGTGGATCTGCGTCACTCCTATCTCAACCTGCGATTCAGTCCTCTTATTAATCTCTGCCTCTCTCTCTGTCCCACCAAGGGGAAATTAAAATAAAAATATCATTTTGAATTGGGATCATACTTGTATGGTCCAGAAAGTACCAGACATTGGTTGGGCAAAGGGTTATAGAAACAATTCTTCCAAAACCACATTCCCTACATCTAGAGATAAATATGTTATTGCTTTTTTTTTTTTTGGGCGCTATGGGGAAATTGGAATGCTAATGTTATGAGACAGGCGGTGGGACCACAGATTGGATGCGAAAGTTACCATTGCTTTCTTGTGTGTTTCCTTGCACCCACAAGATGAAAGCAGGATATCTCTTCCCAATTTTTTTTTTTAAAAACATTTCGGCTAAATTAATTTATATCCATTAGCTTTATATTGAATAATCTTCCATTATTGGTCCTAAATTGGGATTGCATGCACCTAATTAGGTGGAGCTGCAGCTGCTAATTGTGGTCCTTCCACGCTAGTGTCCAAAAGCAATGTGCAATTGGGGTTCGGGAAACCTAGCTCACTCCACCCAATGAAAATTAAAAGAAGATGAAGAAGAAGAATATCGTGTGAGCAGGAGAAGAAGAACAGGATTTGGTGTGAGTGAATTATTGAAGTGATGAATGAAAAGGATACCCAACACAATGCATTATTGATTGAAGGACCATGAAATATATCGTTAAATACCTTTTATACTTCAACTTTTTTTTTTTAATATCAATAATAAATAAGGATAAAAGAGAGTAACTGTAAAGAATAACTAGAAGGCATATATTATAAATAAAAGTCTATGGAAGTCAGCTTCATCTGATGGAGGAAGGTGCATGGATAATTCGTGAACTTCTAAATTGCAAATTCTAACGGCATCGTATTTGTGCCGGCAATGGCATGCCCGGCCGTTTGAAATAATTAATAATTAATATTACGTTTATGATATGCCATAAAAAATTTGAAAGAAAACACGTTTGCAGGATAAGAGGGAGAGGGGTGAGGCTAGAATGCTGTTCCTTTGAGTGCATGTGATGTATCTGGGCTTCTCATGATCCAACCTAAAATGGTTTCACGCATCTTTCACCTTCGTCATGCTCTCTCCCCACCCCATTTCTGCTCCTCCCTTTACTTGACCCTTATTCAACCAGAAAGACGCACACTTTATTATATTATTGACATTTGGTAGGTTGTGGCGGAAAATTGATGCAGGGCCCACTTGGCAATGGACACAGTAACACTGAGTTGAGTTGAATTTATGCTGGTTCTGATTCTCCCGGATCTCCGAATCCGTCTTTTTTGGTGGTTTTATGGGTTCTAAATAATTGTATCCCAATCAGTTCCTAAAAGTTTCCACTGTTGGCTTTTTTACCCCTTTCGGTCTGGATTTGCGTAGGAACCAAGTACTCCTCTTTTCACTCTTTCCTCGCATAAGCTACTCTAAGATCGCACAGAGAAGAGAGAGACAGAGGAAGAGTGAGTGACGGAGGAATATCCATTCCTCCGTTGTTGTTGACTATGTTCTAACGGGAATCAGAACTTGTACTTGAGTTCCGATTCTCAACCTTCCATACTTTCTCCAGATTATTAATCTCTTCCCGGTGAGTTCTCAAGCTTATTATTTCTTTCTTCTTTTCACCATCGCCTCTAATTATACAGCAAGCTTTATTCTTGCGGCGATTTTTAATCAATCTACAGTTGGGGTTAGTTTGTTGAGGGTGTTTATTTTCTAGATTACGGAGCTTGAACTGGGTCCACTGCTTCTCAAAATTTGGAGTTGGCTTGTTTAATTGCCATGCGGTGTGATTGATATTGGTTCAAGAGCAAGCTCATCGTTTTTGTATGGTTGAGATTTATTTGCAACGGATTGGCCATACAAGTTTCTTCGACATCTCTTACGTTTTTAAATTGGTGTTCCCGATATAACCACTGATTCCTCCAAATTTAGATATAAGCACGCTTTCTGATACGCAGTATCAGTCATGGATAATATTTCCTTTATTAATATTTATATATTCCGGTTCGTCCTTTACCTCTTTTGTCGCATATGTATCATGCGAATACACGGTATTCAGAAGAACTATTGCCTCTAGAGGAGTAGATAATAAGGTAGAGAGTTTCTTTGATTCCCACGTTAAGGCATCATGATAATCAAACATGGAAGAGGCTTGATCTTTTTATTCCATGGTCAATCTGCTCTGTCTTGCTTACTTTGGTTTGCACCAACACTTCAAATAGCATAGTGTAGTAACAATTTAAGCATGTTATATCTTCTTTCATCTTGTTACTGTTGATGCTGTTTAATAATTTCAGAAAGATAATTATGCTACATCCGAAGATTAGACTCTAGGTCATACTTGTAGTTGCCCAATGTGTTCCATTAATCTTTGGGAATTCCTTCCATATTACTTGAACGATATATTTTCTTATCTCCTTGTGTGGCTTTCTTTCAGGAATAAGTTGGCTGATCTGCACGCAAATAATAATAATCCATATTATGGGTTGGTTTACAAAGTTGATTAAGGGCTCCAACGATAAAATTTCAAGGGGACAATATCATGGGAAATATGGAAATGACAAAATTTGGGATGACCATCATAATTCAGTGGTAATCACAGTTTCTGCTTCTAGTAAGGAAAGAAAATAATTTTGTCAGTCTTTCTCATGTCAATGAGCTTGCTTATTAACTGGCTTTAACAAGACAGTAGCATGAAACAAACATGAAACAAGTTCACCTGATACTTAAGGAGATCGTCTGAAGTTGTAACAGTGGAAAACTGGGTGCAGGATGATTTGACTGATATTGAGAGAGAAGACATCGACCGTGCAATTGCACTCTCTCTATCAGAGGAGGATCCGAAAGGGAAAAAAGTTGTTGGTAAGGTTTACGCCTTTACAGAAAGGCAGTCCAAATCACTTGCATGTTTGTTTTTATCTGGATATGACACTACCAAGTTGCATGTGAGATAATTACGTCGTAAACAATATGCAAATTGAGACTTGACTTATTTTTTTACACTCCTGTTTCAGTCCTGTTCGACTGGACTTAGCCTTACTTCTCATAGGCGTTGATGGCACATTGTCCATTATGAAGATCTCTGTCAATACTCTAATGATAATAAAAATGATAGATGTTTAAATCATCTTTTACTCAAAAAAAAAAAAAAATTAAAGATGTCTAAATCATGATTTAAACCTTTTCTCACAACACAAGAGTTGGATTTTTTTATTATTGTAATTTTTATTGGATAGATTTCACTAGAGAAATACTGTTTAGTTTCATTCAGTTCATATGTTTGGGAGTGGTTGCTATCAACTGAGTTTTCTATTTTTTTTCCTGCTAAAAGAAAAATTTGTAAGGTCTATTGTTGTATATACCAGAGTATGACTCACAGTCTCATGTTTTTGCCTCATCATGTCCCAGAGTATGACTCACAGTCAGAAGATGAAGAACTTTGTCCAATCGATGAGGAGGAGGAAGATGAACATCTCGGTAAAGTTCAAGAAGAGGAAGCTGAAAGTCCTGCTTACATTCAAAAGGAGGAAGATGAACATCACGCAAAACTTCAACTTGAGGAAGATGAACAACTTGCGAGAGCAATTCAAGAAAGTTTAAGCATGGGTTCCCCTCCTCGATATGACTCGGGCTCTTTATTTCAACCATTTCCTCTATTTTCCACTGGATACAGGTAACTGGGTACGATGTCATTTTTCAGTTGTAACTGGCTAGTGCAAGTTTTGTATTTGAAAATTGCTTTAGTTAGCTATGATATAAACGGACCAGATGATTTTTTATTACAACTAGATTGACAACCTTTCCTAGCAGAAAATGTTTCAAACCTGAATGTAATATTGTTGAATTATGCTGGTTAATTTCAGAAACTTGCATTTCTCCCTTTTCCCTCTCCCCTACGTTATGCCTGAACCTCCTCTCTCATTAACAACATTATTTTTCTTTCATCTTATCAAATTTGGGAAAGGAGTAGAAAATGAAAATTTTGAGCCTCTCTTCTTTACAGCTTATCGATGAAATTACAATATGACAAAATGGTGTGGCATAAGAAGAGGAGTGTGATCATCAAGTCTGACATTGTATTATGAGATTATTTGATCTTGAGTTGGTCAAACAAACAGCTTTGAATTGATATCATGTCATCTTAATTTAGGATGATTTAGTCTGTAGTTTTGAACAGGGATAAATACTGCAAAACGATTTCATTCGTAATGCCAGAGTCTGTCAGTTTTTCTGCTTGAATAAAACCTATATTTTGGGTTAGATGAACATGATATGAAAGTAGTCATTCGACAAACATCTGATATTGAGTTTGTGCTGATTCATATTTATGGTGAGTGACTAATGGAATATATTGAAATTGTTTCAATCACCTAAGAAAATTGCCACTACTTCAGTCCCTTATCTCTTGATGTAGCATTTTATAGTCGCTCTTATTGATTTCATAATTTTTAAGTTACTGGAATTACTGAATTAAACTTTGTTCTGGTTTAATCTGCTTTCAGGATCTGTGCTGGCTGCAAGGCTGAGATTGGCCATGGAAGATTTTTAAGCTGTATGGGAGGTGTCTGGCATCCAGAATGCTTTCGTTGTCGAGCTTGCAATCTTCCAATTACTGATTATGAGGTGAAAATTTTCATGTGTTTGCCTGCTGGCTAATGAGTCTTTAGCTTATTTCCTTTCATTTGGTGGCAGATTTGATTATAATTAATGCTTGAATCTTTGTTCATTTACAGTTTTCCATGTCTAGCAATCGCCCTTACCACAAATCCTGCTACAGGGAGCAGCATCACCCAAAATGTGATGTTTGCAAGAATTTTGTAAGTATCTCACAGTTGGATTTTGTGTTGGCAGTTTTCTAATAGTGTATTATGGTCTGCTTGTGTTGGGTGAAAGATTTTACTCATGTTTGTTATGCTTTACACACGCAATGCAATCTTTGCGTGTGGAAGACAAGGATCACTGATATTTGGCCATTGTTGAAACCATGTTGAGCAGATTATAATTCAGGATTGCACGTAAGAAAGCTATGCTGAACACGTTACACATTTTTTCCTTGTCATAAATTATGGGCCAACTGCCTAACTAAAATACATTGGTCTTGAGCAGACCGCAATAGTGTCGTATGATTTATGTAGCTGACTCCATTCAGCGGGATAAGGCTTTTGTTGTTGTACATAACAGAAATATGTTGTTGGAGCTGTAAAAGATCATATGCTGATGGCAGATACAAGCACATTACTTATCAGTCGTAAGCTTAAATTACTTATTTTTTTCTCACAGATTCCAACAAATTCAGCTGGCCTCATTGAATATAGAGCACATCCTTTCTGGCTACAAAAATACTGTCCATCACATGAGCGCGATGGCACTCCTCGCTGTTGTAGCTGTGAAAGAATGGAGGTTAGTTATATCAGCTCCCAGAAATATTTTGTCCTGTTATTCATTACCAACCTTGATATACTGATGTATTGTCTATTATTAACCCCTCTCTCTACTTATGCCTTTCTCTTTTTGTTATCTGAGATGATTGTCCCAATCAATGCAGTCAAGGGACGCAAAATATCTTTTGCTGGATGATGGCCGGAAGCTATGTCTAGAGTGTCTAGACTCTGCAATAATGGATACTCATGAATGCCAGCCACTTTACCTTGAAATACAAGAGTTTTATGAAGGTTTAAACATGAAAGTGGAGCAGCAAGTTCCTATGCTTTTGGTTGAGAGGCAAGCGCTGAATGAGGCCATGGAGGGAGAAAAGAATGTAAATGATAGTGTGCTGAACATTTTCCCCCTGCACTGATTATTTTGGGTCTGATATCGGAGCTTATTTTTTATATTCAAATGCAGGGTCATCACCACTTGCCTGAAACTAGAGGACTTTGCTTGTCAGAAGAGCAGACTGTCACCACTGTAGGAATTTCTTGCAACTTTTGAGTCTTCATAGACAATCTGAATTCTGAGACGATTTGTGTATGAAATATCTGTCCTCATTTCTTTTTTCCCTATGTCATACCAGATCTTAAGGAGACCAAAGATAGGAGCAGGCTACCGAATCATGGACATGATAACTGAACCTTATAGGCTGATCCGTCGCTGTGAAGTTACCGCCATTCTTGTTTTATATGGCCTTCCAAGGTATTCTTCTGATTCCACCTATGTTCATTATGCAGCGCTGGAATAGAAATATCACCGAATGTGATGCAACCATTTTCCATCTATAGGTTGTTAACAGGATCAATCCTGGCTCATGAGATGATGCATGCGTGGCTCAGGCTTAAAGGTATTCGTCCTGCTAGCTTGTGATGAACCTCATGCAACCGATAGTACTCCCTGCCCCCTCATTTTTCTAGGGTGTTATGTTCCACTAATTTTTGTGGGATTTTGATAGGTTACCCCAATCTGAGCCCTGAAGTTGAAGAAGGAATTTGCCAAGTTTTGGCTCATATGTGGTTAGATTCAGAAATATATGCTGGATCTGGGAGTGATGGTGCATCATCCTCTTCGTCATCTTCATCATCATCCTCACCTTCCTCCTCTTCCTCCATGTCATCAAAGAAGGGCAAAAGGTCCGACTTTGAGAAGAAACTGGGTGAGTTTTTTAAACACCAGATTGAATCAGATACCTCGTCAGCATATGGAAATGGATTCAGATCGGGCAACCAGGCAGTGCTCAAGTATGGGCTCAGAAGTACCCTCGACCATATCCAACTCACAGGAAGTTTTCCATTATGAAGATGGTAAAAAGTAAAATTGCTTTACTGCTACAAGGACCTATACCACAACCTTTTTGTCATATAAACTCTATAGAATGCAAAGATTCCAAAATCATATCATTTAAAACTTAATTTAGACAAAAATAAGAAATCCGTCCTAGCCTGAAGATGCTGTAGCATGTGAATTGCTTGGCACTACATGGTATATAATATTATATGCTTTACAGGTGCTATACAGATGTTGAGAAAATTGAACAGTGAATATATAGAAATGATATTCGCATGCTCGGTGTTTGCATTCTGGGTTAGTTTCAACGTTTTATATTTTTAGTTTACATTCACTTGGTTCAGAGGGAAGTTTACCCTTCTAGCCGAGAAAGCCTTTGCGACTGCTGATAAATAGATAAGTTTTTCCCCCCTAAAACATGTGCGGTCATGAGGCCATAAAAAAAAAACAAAAACAAAGTTCACTGCCCTTTTGCAATACATATTGCAAATCATCAGAACAATAGAGAGATAAATTCATATCAAATTTGATGTGAATCGCCTAACCCAGCCAAGACTTCTATACCATAGTAGCTCTCCGCTGGTCAAAATTGTGAGGTAAACATCATGTGTTTTAGAAACTCAGTTTCCTTCTTGAATATTCTCAAGCTCCCATGTACAAGTCTAATAAGCTTTTGCAACAAAAGCGATTCTTCTTGTATCTTGCTATCTCTTTTATATGTCTCCTATGAGTCACATAATAGGATGGCTATCTCTTCAGATTCAGCAATTGCCATGGACGAAAGTTCTCCTTCATAAAAGAAAGAACCCTTGTAGTGCAATGGCAATTCATATTCCTTGCCCATTCCTACATAGCGCACGTCTTTGAATAGCTCAAAAATTTTCCTTCCAGGATGGCAGGTATCCATAAAAACCCGAGGATTCTTCTCTGCTATGACTCATAACCCAAGCCAACAACCAAGGAAGCGAGTGCCGTGCGTGCGATACCCCGGCAGAGGTGAACACCAGAGTCAGAGGGATGCGCTTCAAGCGGCAGCGAGAGGGCGTCTCTCTACTCGACTTTGAATTCTGAGCCTCTCGGACGAACTGGGATGGGTGAGCAAATTGAAACCAAAAACCGAAGCCAACTCATTTCGATTATTTCGGCTTTTGGTTTTTGATTCGAGTTTTGTTTGGTGAATATTGGGCGTTTGAGTTCGATTTAGTTATTATAAAATTATTCAAGTTAAAATCGAAAATTTGAAATTAAAGACATAAAATGTCGGGGGTTACAAGTTTATGTCCAAATCCAAATTCAACAATTATTTGTTTTTAAAAAAAAGTTTGTGGCCCAGTTAATATTTAAAATATTAAATTCCTAAATGAAAAACTTCACGTTCATTTTCAACCTCGCATTTTGTATCTCTTCTAATCTCCCTTCTCACTCCCCGGTTCGCTTGATTTGTTCTTGGCAATTTGTATCGATTTGTTGTTGATAAGAACCAAAAGTTTATATTTAATATTCTTGATAATAACTAGACATTATTGTTGAAGTATTAGTTTGACAATAGCACTATTGCTTAATTCATGTTAAAAAAAAATTTCGGTATATCCCATATCATAAAAAAATACAATTCAATTTTTCGGTTTTTCAATTTTCACTTAAAACGAATGGTCAGCTCTAATACTTATGAATAAATAGTCAAGTTCACCCCCTTTTTGTTTTGAGCAACAACTTATTGATGATGTTTGGTTTGACGTTTTAGATTCAAAGAAGGCATTTCTAGCTCAAGAAGTCATTTTGAGCCAACGAGTTTTGTTTGATAAAGTGTTTCTATTAAAGACATTATAATGTAAAAGTAGCTTTAAGTCAAAATGAGGAATTTTCCCAATAGCTTTAGGATGAAATTGATAATGCTGCTAGGACTCCAATAAATGAGTAATTAAACCACAACCTACATTCCACTTAGCTCCTTTTCTCTTACCTCTCTCTTCAATCCATGTTCTCAGCTCTCTCAATCAAGTTCTATGGTGATGGCAAGCCAGTTGTTCAAGCTCATGATTGTGAAAATGGTCATGTCTCCGGAGCATGGACCGATTTGCTACTGTACATTTGATAGCAAGTTTAATTGGCACTGTAGTTAGGTTGAAGGTTCTTTTTTTCCCTTTAAATTATTGATTACTGTCTAATGATATTCAAGTTCGGTATAGATAATATGCTGTATGGATTTATAATTGATAAGTGTGTTACAGTTCTTACGTTTCATTATGCATTCATTCTTTCCTTGTGCTTTTGTCCTCGAATGTTTTATTTCCATGCCTGGCTTCGTTTCTATTATGAACTCACTGGTTCGTATTTCTTCCTGCTTATGAAAGTGTAAAATAGCATTCTGTACAATTTAGGTCCATATCAGATTGCAAATCTGACTTGCAAATAGTCTAGCTGTTTGAATGGTTTTACTATCTTCTCGTGGCAGCTTTTAATGTTTTCAACTTCTTGCTTGCAAATTGAGTCTGGCTGTTTGAATGACGGTAATTGCAAGTATTCTAAAACCTTCATACAGATGATCTATTATTGTGTGTTGTGTAAATTTACAATGATTGTGCACAAGCTTCTTGCCATTTGTTGTATTTATGAGATCATTGTACATTGATGATTTTTCATTAATAAAAAATCACTATTCACAAGCTTTCCACACATCGCACTGTAATGAAACGCTAATTACTTTAAAAATTTATTGCTATCTACGATTGGATAATTTAATATAATGAATATAAGGATTTTTATTATCATTATTAATAAGAAATGCAATTTGTAAACTGTAGTTTATAAATAATGCAATTTACTGTAAATTTTATATTAACGATTAAATTTAATGTATGTACCTGTAGATATTTCTCATAATAAACAATATTATTATAATATTTATAAATTAGTGCAACAATTCCGGATAAAATAGCGATTGATGAATTATAAAAGATTACATTTGATGGTTAATATTATGCATTGTTTCAATATCTACCACCTTTAATTTATGATACGATGGAAGTTGTAAAAAACTGCAAAAGCCAATGTCGAACATACCTGGTTCTGAACCACTAACGTACAGCGATTGCCTAGTTTTGTTTTTAATTTGAAGTATTTTTTTATTCCAACAAAATTGAAGTATTAAATGATTGGTTTGAACATGTTATGAATGTTTAATATAACATCCAATTGATTTATTTTACAATAATAGCATAATTAAATATATTATTTAAAAATATTTATTTATATATATCATTAAAGTATTATATTAATTTATATGTTAGATAAATTGGTTTAGAGAAAAATGATAAATAATTTACACAGATTTCTCTATATTAAAAGAAACAACTGATATATGATATATTAAAGATATGTGGTAGTATTTTTTATTATTTATAAATTTTAATTATTTTTAAATGAAAAACGACTTTAGATCATCTAAATTGTAAAGGAATTATGCTCTTAGTATTGAAAGCACTGAATATGATTTGCTTTCGCCTGTACATCTCAAGTGTGACTGCAACTTACCCATCCCGAACCGCCCGATCGATCTATTATACGAAGATCACCGGTCAGTTTTGCTGCGGAAGGGGAAAAAAAACTCCCCGAATCGCGAGTGTGGGAGAGGTGAGCCTCTGCCTCTCCATCGTTGATCCTACCTCTCTTGATTCTTTCTTTTCCTGCACTGCTCTTCTCAATTTTTCCGTTAATTATTCTTATCTGACTTTGATTTTTTTTTTTTTTTTGATCTCTGCTGTCAATTACAATCAGAATAAGATTCTGTTTCTAGGATTTCATTGATATGGAAGTAGCGGAATTAACTTCGGAACAGGTTTGCGATTCTTACACCTTTATCCCTCTTCTGTTCTCTGTTTCTTGTCATTCATTCGATCTGATTCGGGTTTAGATGCAATTTTTCCTTGCTGGTTTTGACATTTTTTTTGCGAATTGTTATGTATTAGACGTTGTTGATTATCCAGTGTGGTGTTATGTCGCTGTTTCATCTGACATTCCGTTCAATGTTCTAAAGGTTTTGAGGAGGGATATCCCATGGGAGACCTACATGGCGACTAAGCTGATCTCAGGCACAAGCCTTCAGCTCTTGAGGCGTTATGATCATCGATCGCAAAGTCACAGAGAGCAGTTGCTGGATGATGTAATTTTTGTTTCTTTATTTTTTTTTTATAAGCAATGTTGAGCTTGGTGCCCAATTGATCACACCAATGGTATTGATAGTTCAATGTAATTGTTGCAGGATGGTCCAGCTTATATTCGTGTATTTGTTCATGTTTTGCATGATATTTTTAAAGAGGAGACTGTAGAGTATGTTTTGGCTTTGGTGGATGAAATGCTTGCAGGTAATTTGAGATAACATGACATCTCTTTTTTTTTTTTTATGACTTGTGAGTGCTAACCTTTTTCTCTTTCACAGCAAACCCAAAAAGGGCTAGATTGTTTCACGATAAGTCCCTTGCTGATGTAGATACCTATGAACCTTTCTTGAGGTCAGTAATTACTCAACTATGCCCTGAATACTAATTAGTACTTCGAAAATTATGGAAGCTCACTTTTCATGCGTATATTATTCCATATTATATCGGTTATGTCTTAGTGAATATCCTCCTGAAGTAAAATTCAATGCTTTTTTCAGTTGAACTGATTTCTGGTTATGCAAGCCTGGGAGAAAAATGTTTGTTTGTTTATGATTGTTGTGATTTCATTTGATAGTTAATGGCTCTTATCCTAGGTAATCCAAAGTTTTAAAATATATATGTTATAAATAACATATTGTCCATCTTTCAGATTGCTCTGGAAAGGGAATTGGTTCATACAAGAGAAAAGTTGTAAGATCCTCGCTGCAATAGTTAGGTAACATAAACATTGTGCATTTGCTAATTTAAGGTCACAATTTTTAATACCTCAACCATATTGGAGGATCTCACCCTATTTTCCCACAAGATGTCATCCTTTTAGTAATTGCTTTTTTACCAACTTTTGTGATTATAGTGTCCGGCCAAAAAATCAAAACGGCTTTGTTACAAATGGAGAAGCATCAAACTCAAAGAAACCACTTAGTACAATTGATGATGTTTTGACAGCGTTGGTGAAATGGCTTTGTGAACAGGTATGTCATCACTTCAAGCTTCTTCTCTTTCTTTCATCTAATAGAAATTGTAATCTAATCATCACGGTCTTTTTAATAGAATTATTGACTTTCTTTATTTAAAAGTCTATGCATGATAGCTTTGTTAAACAATTTAGGGCCCGTCCAGATCAAAGAATTGATTGTAATGAAAATGTATGGAAGAGAATGGAAAATTTTTTCCCACGGGAAGTTTGGTATGCATTGGAATGGAAAATAATTTGATAGAAAAATTTATGTTTGATTGGGTTAAAATGGTCGTAAGATAGGTAGGAAAAATATGAAAAATGACAATATTGCCCTGTATGATGAAATTTATGTTTGGCGCTTTCGTTCACTCTATTCATAGAACCTTTGATTGGAAAAATGGATTTAAATAACTTTTCTCTTAACCAAAGTAATACTTTGTTTGCCCCTATTTATTGACCAAACTGAAAAATTATGTTCAAGATGATGTTTGTCCCTCTCTTATTCATCTTTTTTTCTCATGGTTCATCATTATGGTGGAGAAACTAGTTTTCCTTGGAGTATTTATATGGGGAGGGATGAAAGGGGATGCTATCACTTGTCAAACCATTTATCCACAAACCTCACGACGGTGATGGAGAAGATGGCTTGAAGGCATCGTTGGTCAAAACAAGAAAAACCAAATATCAGAATGGGTAAAATTGACTTTTGGATTTTCCCACCTGTGATAGAAAATCATTTCCCACCATTTGTTGTGGGAATCAACCTTCCCATCTTAATGGAAAATCTCCTGGCATAGGAAAATTGGTTCCCTCTTGTTCTGGCAATCAAATGTTCGCCGCCACTGGAAAATACACATTTTCCATTTCCATTGCAAGATTTTCAGTGTACCAAACGTGGCCTTAGTTGACTAGAATTCCCGTCACACTACAAGCTAAGCTTATCTTAGATAATTTTTTGACTTTTAGAAGCTTACTAAGGGTAGATCAAAAGAAGGGGAAGTGCTAGAGCACACAATCAATGTAAAATTTTTGTTAGGCAGTATTGTATCTGTAATTGAGAATATTCTTAAATAAGGATAGATTACTAATAGGGTTTGGGTCTCGTAGAATGACTAATCTTTCACAATGTGGCAAGCGAAGGTTTGAAATCTCATTGGGAGAGGTGCCTATGTTTAACATCTAACTATGCCTCAAATAGCACTGCCTCTATTAGTGTGGAAACTTACCTAGATTAGCCTAGAAAGGCATTAATCCAATTCCATCCTATACATGTCTGAACACCATAAGATTCATCATACTCTGTAAACAGAAAGTTCCTTTGCCACAAACTTGTTGAGGATACATGCACTCATGTTAATTTACAAACGAAGATGCCTGAAGTGCTTGAATAGATTGTTAGAATTTATAAGATTTTGAACTCAAGTATATGAGGGTGACACAAAACATGTTAACTTTTACAGCTTTCTCTTAATTTGGACATCAAATTTGGATAGGCCAGATACATGCAAATAGACACTTAGATCTGTGGTTAATAATATGTCATCTTGTTTAATAGAACTCACCCCCACACAGAGATTCATGCATGCATTCTCACCTTCATTTTATTACTATCTGTAGCTGAAGAAACCTTCTCATCCTAGTCGTGGCATCCCAACTGCGGTCAATTGCCTGTCAACTTTACTCAAGGAACCCATGGTTAGGTCTTCCTTTGTTAAAGCAGATGGGGTCAAGTTGCTTGTACCTTTTATTTCACCAGCATCCACTCAACAATCGATTCAGGTAATTTTGCATAATTTGAACACTAAGAAGCTTAATAACTGGATTAAACATTAGTTGATCCATATCAGTCCTGCCAGTAGGTGGCTGGGTACGATTTTTGCATCTATTTATGCCCGTTACATATGCTGGATATCCAATAACCTCTAAAGCATCTGCTAATTGATGGCTAAACACCCATGATGGATTCAGTTCATGCTGAATGTCTCTTCTTTCCTTTGCTAACAATAGGAGAGTGGATGATTGGTGAATTAGAGATTTGTTGACTTTGAGATT
>QFDD01002228.1:0-19903 GCA_006871305.1 Vachellia collinsii | reverse complement strand
GATCCAGATATTTAAGAGCACTTACCTCTCTATCTTCCATTCATAGCTGATATGGAAACATTGTTGACAGAATGGTATCGTAAGTCATCCTTCTGGCAATCTTCATCAGTTACATTGTCTAAATTTGTAAAGGCAGGTTTCTTCACAGGGGGCAAAATGGTACTTTCATTTGTGATCATAGAAATGACTTCTGAAGTGGTTGGTCTATCTGCTGGACTTTCTTCCACACACAGAAGACCTATCTGAATAAATCTCGGAAATTGTTGATTGCAACATGAATCACTTAATGTTGGATCCATTAGCTCTAAACCAGCTCCATTTTGCCATAAATCCCAAGCCTGAAACAGTAATTTTCAAATTTTAATAGAACTTAGGTAGGTTTAAAATTACTAAAGCAAACTGATAATGTACATTTTATTTACAAGTATGCTCAAGAAAATTATTGTAAATAAAAACACTCACATATTTCACTAGATTCAGAGGTTTATTATTAATGTCGTAAAAGCCGTTGTTTCTCTTGCCACTCAAAATTTCAAGGATTATGACTCCAAAACTGAATATAACTGATTTTGTGGAGAATATTCCATTCATTGCGTATTCAGGGGACATGTAACCACTAATAAAAAAAAAAAGAATTGACATCTTGTTAAGAATATAAATATTACCTTTTTGCTTGAAATAAGCAAATTGTGTATTTTTTAAAATAGTTTTTTGAAAACTTACTATGTCCCAACAATCCTATTAATGTTGGCAATGAGTTCGGTCCGTTTGAAAATTCTGACCATTCCAAAATCAGAAATTTTAGAATTCATATCCGCATCAAGTAATATATTGCTAGCTTTCAAATCCCTGTGTATAATCCTTAATCTTGAATGCTGATGAAGATAAAGAAGTCCCTGTGAAATCCCTTCAATAATCATCACTCTCATCCTCCAATTCAACGAACCCCTCTTTGATGCATCTTTAGCATTACAACCATAAAAAGTTTCAGTGTAAGAAGGCATGGCAACAAAAGTAATAATCCCAAAATTTAAAGACAGGTTTCATATCAGAATATAGGTTGTTTTCAATACATAGTGCCATTGAAATGATTAATTGCTAACCAAAGAGAAAGGAGTCCAAACTTTTGTTAGGCATGTATTCATAAATTAACAACTTTTCCTCATTATGTATGCAGCATCCAAGCTAACGAACTAGATTCATGTGTTGTAGCTTTGCTATGAGTATTAACTCATTCTTAAACTCCACTAATCCTTGTCCTGAACTTTTCGATAGCATTTTCACTGCAATTTCTTCGCCTTCTGGTAGTTTTCCCTAACCATTTATTATGTTATCAGTTTAGTAACTCAAAATCAATAGAATAGTACCAACTAAACAGATTTATATACACTCTTAATTAGACCGGCCACCTTATAAACCGGGCCAAAGACACCTTTTCCAAGCTTATTTCTTGCTGAAAAGTTATCTGTAGTTTCAATGATTGACACAAAGCTGAACACTCTCAAATGTTGAGAAAAACCATTGTCATATCCAAGCTCATCTAAATTGTGCAAATCATTAGTTTCTGTCATCAGTTGATGTAGATGGTCCTCTTTTCTCCCTACTATGTATCAAGAAAAATTTATCAGTCTTTTCAAATTCGAAAGTTTAATTACGTGAACATATGTCGTGTGAAGTATAGTCGTGGGAATATAGATTTTGCATGTTATATATATACCTTTTGTTTTCCGTCTCCAGTAAAAGATTATGAGAATGAGAGACGCTAACAACAATAATATAGCTATGGGAACTGAAATTGCAATCCATTTCTTATGGTTCCTCTCTCAAAAGTTAAACCTGCATAATTAGAAGGTTTTTAAAAGCAGAAACAAATCAAATGTTACGCGTGTCACTTGATTGAGCAATTAAAATTTTTTGCAGACAACGTGGGAAAACTTACTACTTTGAGGTTTTTGGATGACATAAAATTGTGGTGAATTCCCTGATGGATCTGGTCGAAACTCTGCTGCTTGGATATATTGAACACAATTTAACGTGCCCATCTTCTCATATGCCTGGCAATCACAATCATTCCAACAACTAACTCTACAATCTGCTGGAGCAATCCTTTTACTATCATCACCATCAATAAAATTCCCATCACTTTTATTCACAAAGGACCCAGACAACAACTGAAACGTTGTATTATAAATCCGACACTGAGGTTGTTCCCATTCTGCACATCCCTCATCCTCCTTTGTCTTGTACCCATAACAATAATACTCTAATGGCACTCCTGTACTCTCAAACCAGAAACTACCTTCGTAATCTATGCTCCATTTTATTCTTTCATGGACCACAGGATCCATAGGGTTATGTTTCAATGTATAACTGAAGAACTCTTCATCTGAAGTTGTCGTATACATCATCTTAAAAGATTGTATAAGGTAGGATGTTGGTCCTATGTTCCCAAATGTCATTCCACCATTAAGTTCATCATCATCATCAGTGAGATTTTTCAAGGCCCCACTTGTCCAAAACACAATCCCTCTACGTCGAAGAACCAACTGTAAGCCGTTTGGGTCCCATTCGAGTGTAAAAGCTCCTGGAGATGGATCATTAGAAGCGAGCCATGAGGTTAGAGTCCAGTTCCTTCCTGTTCTATGATTGACCCCTAGTTTCATGCCAGGCAAAAGAGTGTCTGTGGGACAATCGAAGCTCTGCCACAAGGTCCGACCGACAGATCCATTTGAATTCACTTCTCTCAGGACGAGGTTCCCATTGTCCAGCAAAACAGCCTTTGTGTTGGTGTAGTTATCAACGTTGTTGTTGTCGTTGGTCGTGATTTCTTCACCGGGGCATAGTTGAATTGGGTCGCCGTGAGTTCGATTGATGACAAACTTTCCGGTGTTGTGGATGAAGAGAGTTGCAGAAGAACCATTAGTGATTGGGTTGTCTCTGTTGGCGATCCAAATTGGGGATGAAGGTGAGCTGTACTTGGAAGTCCAGATGGCTAAGTAAGTGTTGTTGCGGTAGGTAACAGGTTTGATGAATCCTAAGGTGAAGTCCTTGTTGTTGGAAACCAAAAAACTGGTGAAGTTTAGTGTGTCTGATTGATTCAGAGTGTTGGTTTCTGCAATCAGTGCACTGATCATGCTACACAATAGTAATAGGATGAGAAAGTGAAGATACTTCAATGAGTTATGCAGGCCACCCATTTTTGTTTCTATGATCTCGAGAGTGATCACAAGTTGATTCTACTAAACATGATGAATGAAGAGACAACAATCCTCTTAATTAGCTCACAAGTTATTAAGAGCTTGTTTGGGAAGTAACAAAACCTTGGTTTCACAGAATCCGAGGTAAATATGTGAGAGAGTTTTGTCTCGGCTTGCGTGAAATTGATTTTGGGAATTGATTCCCAAATAAGCTCTAAATTGCCTTACAAGGACCAACACTTCTCAACTCTAACATCTAACTTATGGTTTTCCTAAAAATTTATGCTCATTCAAAGGAGAGCCAGCCAGCTGAAGAAAGCTACCAACCTGTTGAGTGTTTTGACCAAAAGAGCTGATTAGTAAGAGGTCGAATGAAGTGTCAAATGAAATGGCATAATGTGGAGTTATAGGGACAATAACTCTAGACTCAAGGAATGTTACCTTAAACTTGAAACATAATTGTATAAACCTTATAAAATATATGCTTTTCCATTGATAAGTGAATATTTTGTAATCAAATAGATATAGATTTTAGATATATTAGATCATATTTGTTGATATTTTATATCTATTTGATTTATTTTATATGATTCTCTCATAAATTTGGGTGCTAAAATAAATAAATAAAAAAGTAATCTTTCTATCAAATATATTTTATTTTGTAGATATTATGAGATAAGGAGAAAGATTTTCGGAGATGGGGCAAGAATCGTAATATTAGCCAAAATCTGAGTATCAGCAAGGTTAAGGACGTGCGGAATGGCGATGATATTGGGGCTTTAATTGTAATTTTATCTGAAGACCAGAAAATAAGCGGGGTCATTGTACGTAATTTTCGCGAAATTTTAAAAGGAAGAATATGCACCTTAAATATAATATTTATTTATATTTAAAGGGAAATAAAGAGATAGACCAACAAGAAGCACCAAAAAGCTTATAAAAAGAGCATTAAGGGTCAGAAGGAGGGGGTGTTCTTTTTCTTTGGCGGCAACACAAGAGCTTGAGTTCAAATGGAAGGAGGTTTGAGATCTGGAGATGCGAAAGATCAATAGCACGGATGGGAATTCGGCTCTGATTATTAGTTTATCCTTTTCTTTATCTTCTATCTTTTGTTTGGCTAGCTCGTATTTTGTTCATGGGAATGTTCAATTTATGTAGCTAAACCTTCGTTTTGGATTATTGTAGTTTGATTATAAATTAGTGAATGATAATTTCAATCTTTAATTGCTTTAATGTTATATTTGTTTATTCAATTGTGTGCTTGACTGTCCTGAAAAATGAGGAATCTGATTGGGACATATTTTGGTGTTCTAAAGGAGCCTAGGGATAGGAAATTTAGACTAGACATTCAATTGAATTGTGTAGGATTAAGTTTTATAACTTAATTTGCTTGTAGGATAGGAATATACCTACCGGTCCTACATAGTCAGATTAGGCCTGCACTTTATTTAGTCTAATTATATAATCATCTAAGGAATTAGAGATTAGTCAACATAATTAGAATGCCTTTTAGTGAGTCGGAAGGCCCTTTTAGGTAATTAAGAATCCTAGACTAACAAATATAACTTTAATTGCAATTAAGGGGAGAAATTAGACGCTAAGAAATAATTAAAGCTATAATAATCCAAGTCGCTGCTTAAGATCTAGAATCACCATTAACTTTAGTTATAGTTTAGATTTAATTTATTCTTCTAGTTAGATTTTTATTTCATTTTTATTATATATGTGTTTCTCTCAACTTAAATGAAAGTGTAAAGTCATTGCTCAATTTAGTTGGTACAAAGTCCTCGTGGGAACGATACTCTACTCACTTTTTATTACTTGATACGATCCGTGCACTTGCGGGGTTATTGATTCACATTTTGTGCCATCAAGTTTTTGACAATCAGTTTTTGAGATGTGCTTTTTTCACAAATTTACTCATTAGAATGGGTGTGTATATAATTTTTTTGTCTTAATATTTAATCAGCCCGCATATGAATGTGTCAAAAGCTTATCGCTACACCCCAAATGATAAAGTGAAAATGCAATCTTCAGGCATACGCTTGTAATTGTTGGGTATATATACACCATTTGACCAAAAATAATGAATACCCAGCTCTGATCTTTGAATCTTTACAATTGATCTTCATCACATTGAAAAAATCCAAAGTCAACTTCTTATCTGTTGCCAACCCACTATTCCGAACGTCACGCCAAACGAACTTGTTCAACTTTTAATATGTATATAAGACTTCAATTTTCAAAAAAAAAAAATCACGTAGAGAAGTCTCTATTAATATCATATTATAAATTCATTAATTTTATAAAATTTTAATAAAAAAGGGAATAATTGAAGATTCTATGCGATAAATTTGAGAATTTTGTTTTAAGAATAATTTATTTCCTATGCTACCTGAGTTGAATTTGAGTATTAATACTTAAATTTCAATTTAGCTTGAGATATCTATTTCACATAAAGAATTTCCAACATTGTTGGGCTCAGCGCCGACAAACGCCAACATTGGTATGAGAGCTTCGGCGATAAGGGGGTGTGGGCTTTTTTAAATGCATGAAGAGTATTCCAGTCTTTAAATAAAAAATTAAATGTTTTTTTAGGTAACCACAAAAAAAAAGCCCACTCAAAGAGGCAATGACATTATTATCTGTGACGTAATGGGCTCAACCTATATAGGTCCGCACCGTTTAACCGCTCCATTTATTTTTTTAAAGATAATTTTAAAGTAAATTTTTTAAAATATTAAATCTTTATGAACTACAAAACACATAATTGTATCTATTTATTTCAATATTTTAATTTTATTTTTATTTATGTATTAAAAATAAATATTTTTAAAAATATTTAAGATTAAAATACATAAAATTTATTAAAAATGTTATAATTGTTAAATAATATATAAAATTTTATTCCAAAGATGTTTTCTTAGAATCTATTAACTTCATTTTAATTATTTTTATAAATATTTATATGTTTATTATAAAAATTTATAATATATATTATATAATAAAAAAAGAAAGGTGAATGGCGAGTTGGTGGGCTCATCCCTACCTGCCAAAGTGTAGCTGCTATATCCCATGCCAACACCCATTTTCCCAATACTATCTAATACTTAATTTAACGTGAGTATCCTTTTTCTTCAATTAAAATGCAATGACATTGTCAAAAGGATTTAGGTCTAATATAAGGGATTAATCCCTCGTATCGTAACAAACTCCCCTTCGAAGAGGTGATTACGAGGGATGCACAAAAATCCAGTGGTTCAATCAGATCTAGTTTAGCACGAGATGGTCCAATCTAATCCTATTTGGTTTAAATATGCAAAGTGATGAAATTTGACTACATTGGATTCTTGACCAAGAAACTATAACACTTGGTCTAGTTCGATCCAGTTAAGTTGATTTTTTTAGAAAAATATTTTGACATTCATATATTGCTTTTCTATTTAGTATTGTTAGAGATTCTCTGATACGTTGTTCCAATTGCCGCAGTTGAATTTACAATTAAATTTTCTTTTGAAATGATTTTTGAATTATTGTAAGTATTTTTGTTATTGTAACTATACTTATCATGTTTAATTTTGTCTTTCATTACAAAATGAAAAAAATAAAGAATTTGAAGACATGAACTGCTTGAACTAGTCCACTAGTCTAGTGAACCAAATCTAATCCAATCTAATCTTGGGTTTCTACTGGACTAAACCGGACTACAAGCTGTAAAATTCAATCTTTCCAAAAAAATGGATCAAACTTCAGATAGAGTTTTGATCTAGTCCAATATATCTATTGTGCAGTTCTAATAACTATATTCAATGTTTAATAGTGCCTTCAATATGATTGCTTTTGGTAGGAGATTACATGCATCTAGCCCGGGGAAAAAAATATGGTAGGCACTAAAATTAGGTCCTAGATTAAGAGCACTTTTGGCAGAGTACTAGAAATGCTTTTCTTTTTTTTCAGCCAAACCATGGTTTGCATCAGAAAGTTGCCAAACATGTTTTTTAATAGTAAAACCAAGGTTAACTTCAAAACTATGGTTTTGAAAAAGTGAAGGCTATACAGCTTTGTGGAGGGAAGTGGAGAGAGAAGACGGAGAATTGATGTCGCACTCTTCACGAGAGACCACATCATGTGCATCCTCATACCCATTTTAATTTAAAAATAATTTAATATATTATTTTATGTCTTTTTGATCATTTCACATCTTAGAAGCTATTCTGATATCAACTATCCAAACATATTAATTTTTTTCACAATCGCTTTTTTTCTAAAATATATTGTACTCTAAAAAGCTATTTTACACAATTCGAGACAAAAGCTATTCTCCAAAAGATGTGCCAAACATGCTCTAAGATGGCCCGTTTTCCAATTGGAAGTCACATTTTTTTTTTCCTATTTCCCAAACCCAAACCTTAAGAGAAATATATAAAACAAAATGGGCCCTTTTTAATTTGGCTAAATTATATATTCTCTGTCCTCTAAATTTATACGAAATTCCTATTTATTCTTTAATTAAGTTTATAAAACATATTTTTAGCCATTTAATCTTTGCAATTAAATATTGACAACGTATATTTAAATTTTATTCTTTTAATCTCAAAGTCCCATTTAAATTCATTTAACTGCAATTTTTCCATTGATGGGATTGTTAGTGTTAATATTAAGGGATTGAAAATAAACTTTTTTTTAATAAACCCGATACTCTCTAAACTGAAACTTGAATCAAACTTAAAAGAGTAAACTTATATTTATATTTAGTTTTTTTTTAAATTTTTACATACTTGACTTGAATTCCTGAATTTTTTTAATGATTTGTGTTAATTTGAGCTATACTCATGCATATGCGCTCTCTCTCTATATATATATATATATGTTTGTTTACACACATTATTCTCTTTTTAAATTCATTTTCTAAATTCATTTTGTGAATAGGGAGCATTAAAAAGGAAAATTCAAAGAGTTTTGCAGATAAGTCGCAAGCAACAACCTCTACTTCAAATTTTCACGCAACTCGGAGGAATTCCAAACTTCCTCAAGGGACAAAGTCATGAAGGTATTCCAAAATCTTGCTAATAGTGTGGTTTGTTAAGAGTTTTATATTGGATGTAAATTTTTTTTTTCAGGACTAAAAGTTCACTTCTTATTCTTTTACTCTATATAAGATTTAATCCTAATCCCTTAATTTTATAATGTGTATTCTTAGTCATATAATCATAACACCATTAACAAAAAAAATGTTGATTTTAAAATTTTAAATATTTATAGAACATTTTTTTAATGTTGATAGATTAAGTTTAATTTTGAAAAATAATAATAATGAGAAAAAAAAATCATCATTTAAAACTAAAAATATAAAAGAACTCCTCTCGCCACTGAAGGCGGTTCTTGGCTTTCGAAGTGTATGGGCGGCCAACTCGCCACTATAAATACTAATCTGAAAGAATAACGAACTTCTCTTTCATTCCCTCTCCTACCCATGGCGACGACTGTAAGCAATCACTTCCCCTGCAATGACCCGGAATTCGTGAGCCGCCGTACTTGGTATTCACCAGAAACAGGAATTTACACTAGTAAACACGCTCCGGTGAAGCTTCGTTCAGACCCGTTTCTTGACGTTGTTTCTCATATTTTTTCTCACCAACACAATGGGGTTTTAGCTCTCATAGATTCTTCATCTGGGTGTTCAATTTCTTACTCGGAATTGTTTCCTTTGGTCAAATCCATGGCATTTGGTCTCCACAAAATGGGCGTTTCACAAGGTGACGTTGTCCTACTTCTAATTCCCAATTCCATTTACTATCCCATTGTTTTCTTGGGTGTTCTGTATCTTGGCGCAATTGTCACACCGTTGAATCCTCTCAGTCACATCTCAGAGATCCATAAGCAAACTGCTGAATGTGGTGTGAGTCTGGCTTTTACATTGCAGGAAAAAGTTAGCGAGCTACAACCATTGGGCATTCCAGTTATTGGAGTTCCCCAGAATTTCAAGGACTTGAAATATTCTGATTACTCAGTTTTTTATAACCTTGTTTCTGGTAACTCGGGGTTGTTTCCGAGGCCGGTTATTGAACAAGAAGACAAGGCGGCTATATTGTATTCTTCTGGGACTACGGGTGTGAGCAAAGGAGTCGTTCTAACACACAAGAATTTTGTTTCTATGGTTGAGCTTTTCGTGAGGTTTGAAGCTTCTCTATATGAATATTCAAGCTCCAAGAATGTGTTCCTAGCTGTTCTGCCGATGTTCCATATATATGGTTTATCACTCTTTGCAACTGGATTGCTGTCTTTGGGCTCTACGATTATTGTGATGAGAACATTTAACATCAATGAAGTG
The DNA here is from genome assembly GCA_006871305.1 of Vachellia collinsii. NCBI lineage: Eukaryota > Viridiplantae > Streptophyta > Magnoliopsida > Fabales > Fabaceae > Vachellia > Vachellia collinsii. The sequence continues at coordinate 10,375 of QFDD01002228.1, read as the reverse complement.
ATTAAGGTGATAGATAATTACAGAGTTACACACTTCCCTGTTGTTCCACCAATATTGACGGCATTGACAAAAGGGGTAACCGATAGAAATCGGAGTTATCTGCAAAGTTTGATACAGGTCTCCTGTGGTGCAGCACCTTTGAGCTTAAAAACTATAGAGGACTTCATCCACATGGTACCTAAAGTTGACTTTATACAGGTAAAAGAACTCTGTACTGCGCAGGCTAATCAGGATAATGTGCACTATCACCCATCAAATTGCTGGAGTTACTTCTTATTTCTTTCATCACCCATGGTTTTTTTTGGCCAACATCACCATGGCTTTTATTTATTAGTCAATTGCATCTTTCATCCTGTCTAACAACTGGAGTTTGTAAGAAATGAAAGAGAAGTTCTGGAATATATATTTTTGCTAACATTCTTGTGAAATTATACGGTTTGTTTGGCCCAAAGTGCATTGGGAGATGTCTGAGCAGGAAATGTTGCATGTATTTTTTTCACCCCTCTCCGCTTTCCATCATCCAAATTCTGGTTGCAAAAGATGCATATTATTGTGCCATTGTTAGCTCTATCAAGTGGAATGATTGGATCAACAATGATGAACTTTGACTGTTTAGTTGGTATTGTTAATATTGGTTTCCTCGATTTTCAAGTATATTCAGCAGCAAAATTGTTTCATTTTAGGGTTATGGAATGACTGAGTCGACTGCAGTAGGAACACGTGGCTTCAATACTGAAAAGTTTCGAAATTATTCTTCTATAGGGTTGTTGGCTCCAAACATGGAAGCAAAAGTGGTTGATTGGAAAACTGGTGCTTTTCTGCCTCCAGGCAGTATTGGTGAGCTTTGGTTGAGAGGTCCTTCAATCATGAGAGGTAAAAATATAGTTGCTTCCCTGAATATGTATAAAATTAGAAGCACTCACTTAGTTTTAACCTTGGTTATATTTTAACCTTGTTTTGTTTCACTTTAAATGCAATAAGATGAACGCCCAAGATGTTCCTTTGTTCTGAGGAATGTTATAGTTGACTTCTCTTTCACGGTGTTCCTGGTTCTACATATATGTATGTTCTGTATCACTTTGTTCTGGCTATCATATGTCTCTCCTATTGAAACCTACAAGTTACTTGCCATATCATTAGTTGCATGCTACAGTAAGTCTCCATTTAGCATGAGGAAAATTGCAAGTAAAATTTATCCTCAAGGGAGACATTAGATTTTGTTATAATGACTTTGTTGCTGTCATTTTGTTACAGGACAATATATATCCTCTAGAATTCTTAATGAATTCAGCAATTATGGTTGTTTATTAAATTTACATATATTTTTTGTTATTCCGGCTGAAATCATTTTCTTCATAAACTCTGCAGGATACTTGAATAATGAGGAAGCGACAATGTCAACAATTGATAAAGATGGTTGGCTGCATACTGGTGATGTTGTTTGGTTTGATCAAGATGGATATTTACATTTGTCTGACCGCTTGAAAGATATTATCAAATACAAGGCTTATCAGGTGCCTAATTTTAGAGTACAAGAGAATAACAATCTTTGCTAGATGACACACACACACACACACGAATGGAACAAAATACAAGGATGTGTGCATAGATGCTACCAACTGGCATTCAATATCATTGGACCATCCATTGTCATATGAGTTAGATGATACGTGCTAAATGACCAGATGGCTGAGGAAACTGTCACCTTTTCTTTATGATAGGGATAAATATGTTTTTGTTCCATTTTAGACATCAACATGAACTCAAACCCTCACACTTGGGCAACGATCTGATTTCTATAGATAGGGAAATGGATCTGAAAGATACTAAGTGCCCTTCGCTAAAACAGGTTTTCATAGAAAAATTTCTCTTGCATGATACACATTGAAGGCTTTGTAACTTTAGGAAGCTATTGAACACCTATTGTCAAAAGAATTACTTTCTAAGATGCAGGGTATCATTTTCCCTGTAATATGTTTATTCTATTGCATGATCTTCTTTTTTCGATAGAGAATAGCATGATCTTCAATCACATATATTTTCTTAAATCATTTTAATCATTTTTATAATTTTTATGTGTAAATTCTTATATGCAATACGATCATTTGTAACAGATATCTCCTGCTGATTTAGAAGCTGTGTTAATTTTGCACCCCGAGATAGCTGATGTAGCAGTTACAGGGTAAGTGTGAACACACTATTTATGCAGAACGAACTCTTTCTTTAATCAATTAAAAAAAAAACTTATGCCTTTTGAATTGATTTATGTCAGTTAGACAAAATAAGCACCCTATTCCTGTAACGTCAGAATTTATCCTTGACAATGCATTGAACTTGATTAGAGAGCCAATTTTCAAATTCCTTACTGGATCATCGGAATCACTAGAATTTAGCTTAGTTTTCCTCTGAGGTTATTTGTCCTATAAGCAGCAAAAATGTTTGTATGTGTACTAGTCATCCAAACTTTTTGAAGTTCCCATTAACCCTTGAAATAGAAGCGTAACATGAAGTATTGCTTCATCATTCTTTTTAGTGTCAATGATGAAGAAAGCGGGGAGGTACCGGTGGCATTTGTGGTCAGGAAGGTTGGAAGTGTCCTCTCTCAGAAAGCTATTCTGGATTATGTTGCTCGGCAGGTTTTTAATCATAAAACTAGCCTAACATCAATTTTCTATTCGCATTTTACAACTTGAACCAATTGTTAGGTGTGCATGAAAGTACTTTCCACCATCTCTAAAATTTTGCTCTATTTTTTTTTTACCTCTTTTTTGCAAGGTTGCTCCATACAAGAAGGTGAGGAAAGTGGTATTCACTGACTCAATACCGAGGTCAGCTGCTGGCAAGATTCTCAGGAGGCAACTAAGGAGGAATTGCTTAACTCCTAAACTATGAGGATTTGTTTGGATTAGTGTTCAAAAATTGACTTATATTTCAACCGATTTTCACAAACTGAAGTGAGGTATGAATCAGTTAGTATAATGTGCTTTATAATTGAATAAATTTTTGTAAAAAAGTCGGTTTGACAAATTGAAACTTTGTTTTAAATAATATAACTGAAAAGCAGGATTAGATATAAAATGAATGAAAAAGTACATGAATTCCGTTAAATACACACACAATATGTGTATAATTTGATAATTTATGAGACATATTTAAATCAAAATTATAAAATTAAAAAGAATTAATATATTATTGAAAAAATTGTAGATACTGAAAAAAAAAAACTAATTAGTTAATTTTTTTTTTCCTTCTGAGGACATTTGTGCAAACACAAGTTATCAAGTTATTGGTTCTTTTAGAGTAATTGTTTTTTGGTATCAATGAAACAATGTGGGACTTACATTTCGAAATGCTTCTTTTCTATCTTTGGTTTCGGTTGGCATTTTCTTCTCTTTCCACGGTACAAATGCAACAATGGGAGACGCTGCAAATTTGAGCTTCTAAGCTAATATGGCTTCTTAAGCAAATGTTCATTTGTTCTGCCGCCAATCCAACATTCATTTCCCCCATCAATTGACTGTTTTAGGAACACATTGTAGCTTGGGGTGTTCAAACGCTTATACAAATATGTTAAATAATTACCCGACAAAAATATTCCTCAACAAAATGTTATATTTTCCTTTAAAATCACCCACAGATTATATATCACTTATCTATTCATTATTGATTATGAAAGAGTTGTCCGTTTTATTTATTTATTTTTATTGTTTATAACATGGACATTATTTTATTACTATTAAAATTTATTGAACTAAGTACAATGTGTGTCTATATACACACACATATGTAAAGAACTGTCCATTTCATTTTATTCAAAAAGAACTTTCATTCCACCTCAACGCTGCTACTAGATTGTTTAAATTAAATTTTAAAAAGTGATTACACACTATTTAAAATAAGTATGTGAGAGGAGTTTTATTTTAATTTGTATAAAAGTGATTCAATGAAGTTGATAAACAAGCGCCGCCGCAAGTCTAACCGAAAACAAGAGTTGATGCTTCACTGTACCGATGCAGAGGAACTGACATTTAAAATTCATGTTAAGTTGTACAGCGCTTGACTGCTCTCTAAAATTGCAACCCCAATCTCATCCTATTCAGTTGACCTCTTTTTTCGTCCATTCAAATTCTTTCGGGACCCACAAAATTCCTAGTGTGAACATGTTTTCTCTTCCGCAGAATCCAGTGCCTCACCTCTCTCGCCGATTCCATGGCGACCTCTATGATCATATCCCACAATTTATCACTTTCTTCCATCAACCCTCGTCATCCAAAATATCCTGTCAAGTCACCGATAGTTGCTCTCAATGGCGTTCGAAGCTCACAGAAGCGTTCCATTTCGCAAAGCTCAGTCGTACCCATCGGAGGTTCTGGATTCAATTCCAGGTTTTTGCGAACGTGTACCCAAGAGAATTGCAGGAGCCGAGAACTTCTGACGAAATCGGCTGAAACTGACAGCGGAAAAACTTCCACAATTGGCCAAAATGTGCGACTCTGTTTCGATGTGTAATTGGGTTTATGCAGGTTAAAGAGCGTTTCTTATTTTGTTTCTGCTTCAATGTACTCCAGGTGTTTGGGCTATTGCATTTGCTTGTCTCCTTGGGGCTTATTCTTGCGATGGACAATTATCTTAAGAAAGCCTTCCTGGCTGCTGCGATTAAATTCCCCAGTGCATTGTTTGGGATGTTCTGTATATTCTCCGTTTTGATTATTCTTGATTCCACTGTACCATTTGCAGCCACAGCCTTGATGAACTTCTTCGAACCGGCGCTTTTGTTCATTCAGAGATGGCTTCCCTTGTTCTATGTTCCATCCTTGGTTACCTTGCCCCTTTCTGTTAAAGATATTCCAGCTGCTTCAGGCATCAAGATTGGCCTTATTGTAGGTACGTGCATATTCTATAAGTCGTCCTACTAGATTCTTTTATTATCTGTGGAATCTTTGTGTTTTCCTTTAACTATATGTAGCCGGAAAGCATGATGTTTTATTTGAATTGATTGACCTGCAAAAGTTAGATTCCTCGTTTGTTTTTCTTTTTTCTGCCGTTTTCAATGCTTGAAGGATCAGTTGATCTTTTGGTCCTCCAAAAGTTACACAAATATACTTTGTCTCAATATGGTCCCTAAAAAATCAAGTGTCTCATTTTAGTCTTCCAATGATATAAGACAGTCTTCATGTTAGTTGATTAGTGTATTATTAATGGGACAAAGTGATGTTAATTTGATGGAGTGAGTGATGTGGTGGCTGTCAAAATATTGCTCAAGCATTTTTATCAAACTTTATGTCCAACTTAAGTTTATAAAACACATCATTTTGATGGTCACAACAACATTTTTATGGGGGTTTTCGTGAGAACTTTTTTATAACAGATATTCTTCAAAGGACTAGAACTGGACATCGAATTTTTGTTGGGCGAAATTGAGACAACGTTGATGTTTGAAAGGACTATAATATCAATTCACTCGTGCTGATATTTGTCTTTGTTATGCAGTTGGAGGTTGGCTAGCTACACTATTGGTTGCTGGTTTCACAGCTATAGCAGTAAGAAAAGCTGTGAAGACAGAAATGACAGATGCTGAGCCTATGAAAAAACCCTCTTCATTTTCTCCCCTTGAAGTGTGGGCTTGGACTGGGATTCTCATTGTATCATTTGTGTCTGCATTGTATTATCCAACTGCACTGGGGACAAGTGCCAGAACCTGTCTTCCTTTCTTACTTGCGTCCACAGTGTTAGGCTACATGGTCGGTTCTGGGTAAAAAATTTCGTTCACTTGTGTATTTGCATAATAAAGAGGAATTTATCTTTGTTTCTATAGGTGATTATTATGATACTAAATTTTAGTTTGGAAGTTATGCTTCTTACCTGAAATTATCCTTTCTTTGTTTTCTTTCTTTATTTTTTAAACTTCCAGGTTGCCATCGGATATGAAGAAAGTATTGCATCCAATCATTTGCTGTGCGCTTTCAGCAGATCTAACAGCTTTGGCTTTTGGATATGTTTCCAAGTTGGGGTTTGAACCTGTTCTAGGTATTTAATGTTAACTGCTTAACTCACTATATTATTAAAAGAATTTAAATTCAAAATGATTGAGTAGAAATACAACAATGGAGTATTCAATCATATTAATGCCATTTCAGAAAAATACATTATATATATATATATATCTTTTAGTGACTCTTCTTCCTACACACACAGGATATTACCTTACAAAGGCATCCTCTAACCCAGGAGCTGGTGACATTTTAATGGGATTTTTGGGATCTGTCATTCTCTCTTTTGCCTTCTCTATGTTCAAGCAAAGGAAGGTAACCATCTAATTTTCAAATGAAGTAAATGCAATAATGCAGCAATGAAATGAAGGGGGAAAAAAAAAATTGCTTCTCTCCTTAATATGGCCAAGCCGTCCTTTTGATTGGTATTATTATTTCCAGCTTGTAAAAAGGCATGCAGCTGAGATTTTCACCTCTGTCATAGTCTCAACAGTATTCTCATTGTACTCAACTGCTCTTATCGGGCGTCTCGTGGGATTAGAGCAATCTTTAACAGTTTCCATTCTACCCAGATGTATAACTGTTGCATTAGCCCTTAGCATTGTGTCCTTTTTTGAAGGTACATATTATGTCTGCCCTGAAACCTTATCTTGATCATCATTCTGCTTTGGGGTTCTGTATTTAAAATTTGTTCTTGTTGTTTGTAGGTACCAATTCATCTCTGACAGCAGCTGTGGTTGTCGTGACCGGTCTGGTTGGAGCAAATTTTGTGCAAGCAACACTTGATAAATTCCGCTTTCGCGATCCAATTGCTCGAGGAATTGCAACTGCATCTAGGTATGTTACTGTACTTCATAGTCACACGTACTCTTATCCAAGAACATCTCCTTTTCTACCATTTCATCAACTGAGATCGTTGACAAGTATCCTTCCTGAATTGTGCTCAGTGTGATTCCAAGGCTTACCCTTTTAATCTAGCTGATTAGTGGCTGCAAATATAGAAATAGTAAGACAACTATGGGGCTTTTCATTTTGGCATGCTAAAGTGAACTGGATTATAAAAGAGACTAAATTATAACGACCTTCTTGAAGTGTTACTGAAATTACAGACTTGCCTTTTATTTAGAAAAGGTTTAATGGCATTTATTGGTTGAATTTTGGTTTTAATTTATGAAGTTTTAAATTGTTGTTTTTGGTCTCTATGGTTCATATTAGTATTATAAGAACTTGGTTTGAGTTTAAAATCATTAAATATAGAAATCACAACAAAAACTCGTTAAAAATACATAAACCAAAAGAATTTGGTTTTGTTTTTTTATCCATGTACTTCTAACGAGTTTTGATTCTTCAACTTAATGGTATTAACTCAAACTAATTTTCTATGAAACTATAAAAACCAAAAATCATGATTTGAAATTACAGAAATTAAAACCAAAATTTGACCAACTGTAAGAATTAATAATAGTATTAAGCCTTTAGGAAATTTACAAAGACTTTCTCTGACACAAACCTATTGAATGATTTGCAACAGTGCTCATGGACTTGGAACAGCAGCACTGTCTGCAAAGGAACCTGAGGCTCTGCCATTTTGTGCCATTGCTTATGGTCTGAATGGTATCTTCGGATCTATTCTTTGCTCCATTCCTGTTGTTAGACAAAGCTTGCTTGCTGTTGTTGGCTGAATCTGAGGGCTCCTTCATCTTCAATTTGAAAACCACTTGGGGCATTTTACGAGACGACTGTTTTAATTTACAGAGCCATCCTTTTCTCAGAGCCTCATTACATGTAACAAGCTATCCATTCATTTGTGTAATAAACCCTGCAAAAAATTTCTTATGTTGATGTTTACTCTTTCCCTCATATTGAATGATGATTATGAATAAACATGTAAACTTTCAGTTAAGAAATATTATAACATGCTATAGTTTTTACACTTTATTTTAATTAAATGGCTAAAATACACAAAACTATGAATTTTGGGTTAGTTGCATGCCATCTCATTGATGTTTATAATTTTTAATTGACCTTGATCTATCATATTTTGACTAAGAACTCCTCTACCGTTAAAGTTAATGGCATTTGTCATGTCATAATTATTATAAATTTTTATTATATTTGATATTATTTAAAAAATAACATTTGGCATGTAATTTTAAGTATTTTATAATTTTTATTTAAAAATACATGGTTAATAAGTATTTTAAATATTTTATATTTTTTAATATTTTATTTTAAGTCTTTAGAATTACATGTCAAATATCTAATGTTATTTTTTAAATAATCTGGAACATATTAAAAAATATAAAAGCCATGACATGGCAAAAACAACTAACTTTAACAGTAATTTTGATGTAAGAGTTCATGGTCAAAATATGAAACTTCAGTGTCTTTGATTTAAAGTTAAATTTTTAAGATTGAGGGAGGTGATGTGTATAGTTCAGGATTCTATGTATTTAGCTTTAATTAAATTAAGGGCTAATTTAAATTTTAGTTCAAATTTTTATTTTAGTCCTTCAAATTTTAAAACTATAGTCTTAATCCTTATAGTTTCATAAAGATTTGAATATTTAATAAGTTAATTGCCACCGTTAAGTATATGGATCAAAACCAAAATCTTTTGATCCATATACTGTTGACTAATTTTGGTTTTGATCCATAGATTTAACGGTATTAATTAACACCGTTAAACATCTAAGTCTTTATAAAACTATATGCACCATAAGTTCACAACCATAAATTTGAAATTTAAGAAACCAAAACCAAAATTCATATAAATTTGGGGGATCAAAAATGATATTAACCCTTAAATTAATCATATGAAAATATAAATTCAGTTATTGGAACCTTTTCTATTATATTAGTATAGTTTTAAAAAATATATTATTAGAATAATGAATAATGTCATTTGAAAAAGGAAAAATCAATCATTATTCCTTCAATTTTTAATTCAACCATGACTCATTCTTTCAACTTTGATTTGGTTAGATGCAGTTCTCTAACTTTTGATTCAGTTAGATCTTGCCCCCCAATTTTTGAGTCAGTTAAATCCCAATCCCTATTTTTTTAATTTAATAAATTAATCTATCATGCATAATTCCCCTTGGCTCATCCTGTGTCAGAAAGACACCATTCCCAGGTATGACGGAGTGGTGGCGTTGGTTGAAGAGGAAATGGCTTTTTTAGGCAAATATGTTTAACAGTATTTTTTTTTAGTCAAATGCTACACTTTAAAAAATATTTAGACAAATGCTACAGTTAAATTTATGTGAACAGTTTAAATTTGTACTGAACTTATTCACCTGAAGTATGAGTTCAGTGTCAGGTACACATTTCCACACAAAAATTCACCAAACTCATTCAGGAGCTGAACAAGTATGGGCTGTCAGAGGCCATACTCGTTCAGCCCCCGATAAAAAAATAATATTAATAAGAAATAAAAAAAGAAATGAAATTGAAAATTCATTTATTAGAATAAAATATATTAATTATTAATAATAATATAATATACATTAATTATTAATAAAATATATAATAAATAATCATGAAATTCAAATAATTAATAAAAGAGCATATTGATTATATCAAAAGTTAAGGGTTTAATCATTTTTTATTTATTATGGTTAAGGACACTGCTACGAAATGATGAAATTCAACAACTTTACAAACGGTTGAATAAGCTTTAATGTCTTCTTCCTCTATCCTCTCTACCTGATAGTTGAAGATGAAATGATTAGATAAAAAATGAATAATAATGTTCGATAATTAAAAGAAATAATATAAAGGAAATAAATATTTAAAGAAGACGATATTAAAAAAGTTATAAAAGATAATGGTTTGATTTTTTTGCTTAAAAAATCAATCGTAAGAAGAGATTCATTAAACTAACAAATAATGACTTCAGGTACCACATCTTATTCCCTTTATACGTTGTGGTCGTTGCTACACATTAACCTCTTCCTCAGATTAAACTGTCTCGCTGGGTTGTCAGGTTGCATTCAAATCAAACCAGGGACAATCAACCAAGGAAACGGACTATCTAGGAGGAGTAAATTGTTCATTTGAAGGTCTACCATGCTTATAAGTGGAACCATGGTACTGAAAAGAAAATACATCCGAATTATGAAGCAATGAAGTGAATGACATGGTCCTGAACAACACACGAAGATGTCCATTGTTGCATTGTGTCCATCCTTTTTGTTAGTATCTCAGAAAATACTTGACCACTTGCAATTTGTGCATGGTGTAACATTCTAAATTTTATTCTTATGCTTTAAATATAATTAAGAAATAATTATTTGTAAAAAAAAACAAAGAAAATGAAAATGAATAGTGAAAATAAATAAAATAATATTATATTATATTATATAATAATTTATTATATCATA
>QFDD01002227.1:0-13637 GCA_006871305.1 Vachellia collinsii | reverse complement strand
AGGGAAATATTTTCCCTGCGTTTTGTACTTTTGTTTCTGGTTTTTATTAACTGATTCAACATGTTATCTCTATTTATTTTTGAAACCATGCCTTTACCTTCTTCCTTTTTTGGCTATAAATTTATCAAATTTAGATTGTAGTGAATATACATACTCTATGTGTAATAGGTAGGATCCCACGGAGCAACTCGTAAGACTTCAAAACTAGTTTCTCTCTTCTAAGCTGTTTTGCAAATTGTGCTAGTTCTCTCTCCCTCTTGGTGAATATGTTTTGGTCTTTTTGGCCTTCAATGCTGTGATTGATAGAGATTCTTACCTGACAGGTTATGTGTATTGCCATTTTCTCCCTCCTAATTTGGCTTCCCTCTTGTTGCATAATATTTCCAGTCTGATGATAATTTTCAAGTTTATTTTTAATTTGAATATTGTCTATCATCTTTTATATTCTTAAGTTACATGACTTGCATGTTAGGCTATGGTGGAAACGTTTTTAGGAAATTCCTGTGTGGTTAAGACCATGGGCTCAAGCATTTCATTCAAGTATGGTTGTTTTGTCTCTTGAACCTTTTACTACAATATTATTCACTACATATATGTTAATATGATCTTGCTGATGTCTAGATCTACATGAAGCTTTAGCTTTAGACAAGTATGCCTCTTTAAGGGATTTTTTTTTTGCACTCTGAAAGAAGGTTCCAGGCCCATTGACCCTGATACACAATGTTTGGTAACCGGTAACAGCTTATGTAAAATCTCAAATTTCCTATCATTTTCCTCTATTAACATTGTCAACTGATACATAACATGACCATTCAGGTTAGTCCTATGGATGGTATAGTTTTAAGATTTAGAGAGTTGAAAGAAGCACGTGCAGTGATTGAACAAGTTAAAGGGTTTTCATATTTTGTTTGTTCTCTTCTTGGTGCGAGCCATTTTTTTCCCAACAATAGCTGATAGTAATATACATGAGAATCCTATTGAATCTGTGAGCACCGCTAATGATAAGAGAAAAGGATCATGGTAGAGTGTCTCCTTAGCTTCTCCCAAAGTTTGGGATCCTAAATCATCGTGGTAATTAGATGTTGAATTTCTAATTGTCTCCTGTCTGGTTGTAAGTTCATAATATAATAGGATCAAATGGTTGAAGGGTTAGTTTTTTGGGGTTAATAATTGTTGATGGAAATTGATTTTCACTTATAAGTTGATTGGCTCAAACTAACTCCTATATCTTCAAAATGTGTCTTGGTTAGTTGGATCTAACAAGACATATGACAATTCATATTTGCATCTCTAAGGGGAAACTGAACTGAAAATGTTGAAATATTGTTGGTGTCATCACTGTTTTTACCTCATTGCTTGGGTTTATATTGGATTCTAATTTTTTATCAGAAACTTAAAATGGATTTTAAATAACAATTAGTGTAGTAATTGATGCTTTGGTTTGTCTCAGCAGTAATTGAAGTTTTTTATGCACTATTCATTATAGGGACTCTCATGGGTTCATATGTTAATATGGTTACAGATATGGGATGATACTATCTACAATGATGTTGGGTATATGATGCCAAAAAGTACTTACAAGATGAACTCTCCATAGCAATAGGCAAACAAGAAAGGAAGTGGAAGAAATGGATTAATGTGCATTTTGTTGTAATGACATCATATAATGACCTCATTATATTTTGTTAATGAATGTTTCCTTATATGATTAATTTGTACTAAAATGATTCACATGAGTCAAAACATATAATATCAAATTAATGTGCACGGAAAATATTTAGTTTAGATTGACAAGTTCATTGACCTTCATTGACAAGTCAAGGTACCCTCATTGACAAGCCTTATATAATAAGACTTAAGTCTAGATTGACAAGTTCATTAGCCGTAATTGACAACTCAAATCACTTAATAACTCAATGCACTTTAATTGACAAGTTTTATATAACCGACTTGAGTGAAAGTGAGAAGTCTGTTGGCCTTAATTGACAACTTGGATACCTTAAATTACAACTCAATGCACTTTAATTGATATGGCTTATATAACCATACTTAAGTGAAATTGCAAGTCTGTTGGTCATAATTGACAACTCAGATACCTTACATGATCAATCATTGCACTATGATTGATAACTCAATCACCCAAAATGATTGTTGATATAATTATTGTGTATTGAGATGGTTCATATTGTCAAAAACATATTATATCAATTAATATGTACTAAAAATATTCAAGCTTGATTGACAACTCCATTGGACTTCAATGACAACTCATGTACCTAAAATGACAACACACTTAATTGACAAGATGTATAGCTAGACTTAAGCGCCATTAACAAGTCCGTTGGCCTTCATTGACAACCAAGGCAACTAAAATGAAAACTTATGCGTCTAAAATGTTTGTGTACTGAAATGATTCATTGGCTTCAATTGTATCATATTAATGTGTATTGAAAATACTGAAGTTGGATTGACAACTCCATTGGCCTTAATTGACAATCCAAGCGCCTTAAATGACAACTCATGTACCTTAAATATTTGTGTATTGGAAATATATAATGATTCATTGGCCTTAATTGTATCATATTAATGTGGATTAAGGGGTAAAAATAATCTAGAAGTTTTTTCGACTGGTCACATGAAAGTTGTCGATGAGACATTTTGAATTTGAAAGTTTTAAAATGGAGCATTTTGAACCCTACCATTAAAAAATCAGTTAAAGTTAACTAATTTTTCCATTGAGGAGTTGACAGTCAACGTTAGAGTTTTTAATGGTGAGTCCAAAATGCCCCCTCGTGACTTCCGTGTGACCAGTGGGCTTTCGAAAAAAAACTTCTGAATTATTTTTTCCCTTTAACCCTATTAATGTTTACTAAAAATACTGAAGTTGATTGACAACCTCATTCACCTTTATTGACAACTGAGGCAACTAAAATGACAACTCATTTCATATCATAATATTATATAAAATTATAATCTAAAATTAGAATATGTAACTTGAAATCAAATCATATCACAACCCACTATATATTGTAATACTAGATAACATTATAATTAGTCGGCTTATAATGACAACTGGTCAATTGAACTTATAAACTATAAAGTCATTTTATATAAGATAAGATTACAATTATCTTTACAATCCATCCAAAAAAACTATAGGGGTTGCACGTATATCTAATAAATTCCTAACTTCAGTTGTGTCTATTGTCAATTACAAAAGATGGCAGCTGCATTTACAAAAAAAAAAAATCAAGTTCTATCTTTCATAAAGAATGACTATCCAACTTGCAGCTTGGATTTGGATTCTTCTACATTTTGGCGGTGTGTCCAGCCTTGTGACATCTTATAAACCTGATTGTTTTGAAACTGAAATTTCATCATGTTCCTCTATGGCCTTATTGCTTCATTGGTGAATTTCCACATCCAAGCTGTATGACCTGCATCATTGCCATATTCCATCAAAGAAAGAAAAGGAAGGAAGCAATATTATTCTTGCTTCTAAAAATGTTAAGCTTTTAATTGACCTCGAAACATTTTATATGTATTTATATGTCATGCGATTTATTTTAATTTTCAAGTAATGAACTTAATTCCATATCCACTTATCAATATTTGCATATCAACTTGTTAATTAACGTGTATTGAGTTGTTATTTAGGGTGCATGAGTTGTCAATGCAAGCATCTTGACTAGTCATTGCAAGTACTCTAACTTGTTTATGCATGCATCTTAACTTGTCGTCTAGCCAGTACATCTATGTTATCCTCTTGCCTTGGTGGTTGCTTGGTAACTGAGAGCGTTTTATCACCATGAAAGTTGTTCCTATAATAATAAGTAACAAGCCATAATAACCATCCAACCTTCAAATCATGGAGCTTTTGCAGGGAGTCTTAGTCATCAACTTGCCTCATCATGAATTATGTCATCCCATATATGTATTCATGACAGTACATGTTGCCCACAAATATCCCTGGAAACAAAATTTCAAACTTCAGCATCAAAATGGGTCTCTATCCATGATATTTCTCTAATGTTCTCACAGTGAAGGGCAATAAGGCACTATCTGTTATATCTCGATCAACATGGCCATTCTCATTTCACAGTCAAGTTAAAACAGGTCATTCCACAAAATATACAAATTTGCCTTTATTCAACACAAGCATTCTCCTGAACCTATAACAAAACTTGAAATAAATAGAATTGATGCATTTGACTAATTCATTCCAATTGTTGCTGAACCTTTCTCATTATCTTTTTTTTTAACACCCTTTCTTATTATTTATCATCTATTATTTAAACTGAATTAGTCATCCCATAATGCCCAACAAATAGTTGAATTTAAACTATAACAGCTTCCAGCACTGCAAGTTGTATTCAAACTTTAACATATTGTAAGTAACCCTCTTACCTTAAGACACTATCAAATTTGGAGACCACAATCACCCTCTGTCCAAATGTTGGATCAATGTCATAAATCACATCCAAACCACAAGGATAAGCACCACTCGAGCCCTTTGCTAAAGGAACAAGAGGTTGCGCTGGGGAGGATTGGCCAAACCTTAAGTTCTTGAACAACACTATATTAATACAAAGTCACTCCACTAAAAAATCCATTCATAGATCACAGAGTGCAACCGTAATCGGAAAAGCAAAGAGAGGAACATAAGGAGGAAAATAGAGATTAAGATGTGTGATAGAGAAGTCATAGGAAATGCATTAATAAATGTTAATGATATTCGAATCAGATTATAAAGGCCTTGCTAATAGAATATAGATCACAAAACAAAACTACACACCAAGGTTTACAAGCACAAAAAGGGAAGGTAAATTAGACATTGATTTCTCTCTTAATTTGATAGAAGCACTATCACCACCAAAATGAAGCAATACAACTGAGAGAATTAAAACACTTCAAGAACGAACGCTGTCATTACTGGATTTAACCTATGGTATGTTAGAGAGAAAAAAACCAGAAAATAAGGAAAACAAGAAGTAATTGATGGTCAGACACAAAATGCTACCAAATGGTCAGCAGTGGTGAGAACCAACACCCACGGCAAAGAACACAACGACCGGCGACTGAGCGAAGAAGACGCAATTAGATGAGAGCGTGGTGGGTGGGGTGAGTGATTGTCCATCGTGCTTGAATGTCTAAACCCAAACGTCGATCCAAATAAACAAGGGCATGGGCGTCTTTTCACAATTCGATTTAATCAAGCCCAGGTCCCTTGGGACTTCAGATTAATTTGATGATTTTAAGGGATCTCATAATAGTATTTTCCATTCCCTGGGATCTGCGTGTAATTTCCCCTTTTTTATTTGAATAAAAAAATGATTCATTCTAATGAATAGTGAAAAATATCATGTGATATTCCCTAACTTCATTCAAATGTGTTGAAAATGGATTTTTCATTCGAATGAGCAATAACAATGTTGACATCTGCTTTGCTTTGAGGACCATGTATAAGGACTCTTGTGAGGTTTAATATGTCCCTGTAGTCACCCATCTTGAGTGCTTCTTCGTTAGACGCTCAAGAGGTCACATTCTCTACATCCACTGGGGATATAGCCAACCCAAGCAATGGTTGCAGATTTTCGATGAAAGGTTTGCTTCTGCACCAATTTTAATACACATAATGGCTATTGCATATGCTACTCCACCAAAACCTATGTGTGATATGGAAAGGTAAATTCCTGCAGAACTGTAACAAAAAAAAAGGGATATAGAATTCAGCATTTCCGCCCAAAAATGGTTGGAGTTGACATGCTATACACAGGGTATTCATCAACATGAAGGATAGTAAGATTTAGCAAAATGACTGTAAACACCCTATTTTATCTAGGCCCCACAAAAATAATTGAGAAAAATCTTTTATGATAATTTCTTATAATTTGGGAAAATTTTCTTTGAAAAGTGTCATTTATGATGATTAGTCTTCCATTGAAATTTGGGAAAGTTTTCCTTACTTTAATTTCAGAAAAAATCTTATTTATGATGGTTGACTTCCAAATTAAGAAATATCATTCAAGAATAAAAAAAATAAAAAAATGTATCAACAATTATTGGGTTTAGATTAGGAAAGTTTGATTATTGCTCTTCAAGGAAAAATAAAAAAACAAAAATTATAAAAATTCCCTCCTTTATATTAATCAATTTCAAATTAGGTAATTTTATGAATAGAAAATTTTTGAAAAATAAAAAACGAAAAACACTAAAAAAAATCCCTCATTTATGTTGATTAGCTTCAAATTAAGTAGTTTTATTAACAAAAGAAATATTTAAAAATAAAAAAAACGAAAATTAAAAAGATGGTCTATTAATGAGCAAACCCTACTTGTTTCCTATAAAAAGGGAAGTAAGGGTTGGAGCAAAGGAGGTTGGTTTTTATGATTGTGAAGGGGAAAATAGGAGGTAAAAGGTATACCAGTCTTTCATCTTTATTTTTTCATTCTCCTTATGATCAATACGTATGTGTGCTTAACATGTATGAAGCTTGATTTTATTTCCATTGTTTCTTTCAAATAAAAATAATAGAACATCTTTTTTGAAAAAGTAAAGGGAAAACTTTTTGAAACCGTTTTACACCGTGTGAGGTTTTTAGAACCTCCTCAGGCAAAAACTGATTGTATTTTCGTGTGAGGTTATGGGAATCTCTTTAGGAAATATAATCCAAATTTTTGACAAATCCTTACTCCCTTCAAGAAATAAATAGTAAGAGATTTCTTCTAAAATAAAAAAATACCAACCAAACAAAAAAAATATTTTTTAGTGAATTAAATAATTTTTTAAAAAAATCAAACCAAGTGACATGTATTTCTACCCTCGAACTATGTGGACTTTGATCCCTCTAAATGGTACGTAGACCCTAGGTTTTCATCCTAGGTCAAGTACAACCTTATAAACTTTTTTTTTATCTTTTTTATTATATTTTTTCTTTTCTTTTTCTCTTTTCCCTTTCATTTTTTTATTTCAATTTTCATTTTTTTATTTAGTTAACGTTTTCTTTTCTTTGTTTTGGTCTTTTTTTTCTATTATATTTTCTTTCTTTTCTTTTTCTCTTTTCTCTTTTGTTTTTTTTATATATATGTTCTTCTAATAATGTTTTTTTGCTTGTTTTTTTTGGTTTCGTTTAGATTTTCCTTTTTTATTTTATTTTTCTCTTTCACTTTTATTTTTCTTTCTTATTTTATTTTTTGTTCTTTCATTATATCTTCCTTCTGTCATTTTTTTTGTTTTCGTTGGGTAATTAAAATAATTTATGGGCCATATTATTTTAAATAATAAATTTAGGGTAACCGTTTTCATGAATGGGTGTGATGGGGTGCCTAACACCTTTTCCATACACAATCAACTCCCGAACCCTATCTTATTTTTGTATACCATGTTTTTTTTCACAAAAAGGTTCCCAAAATTATCCTTCTTTTAAAATTTTGGTGGCGACTCCTGCACCTAAATTTTGGACCCTACAGTTTGGCGACTCCATTGGGGACATTTGAAGAGTCAAGCCCATTAAAGTTTATTATTCAAAATAATTTAGCCGTATTCATTATTTTAATTACCAGTTTTTTTATTTTTATTTGTATATGTATGTTTACTTCCTTTTTTTTTATTTATTCAATTCATTATTATTTTATTTTTATTGCCAATTTATCTTGTATATATTGTGATCTGCTTAGCAAATTAGGGTTGGGTAGAATCTAGGTTAACAGGTTTGTATGCTCTCCACACACATTGAGCACTTACACTATTCTCCTTAGTGAGTGGATGTTTCTAATGGTTTCCCTATGGGGTTTTCAGAACCCCCCGAGGTTATTGTGAAGACTTCATTCTAGCTGTTACCCATTCGACAAGGTTGATCCCTGTGGAGCTTTGGAGTTCACTAAGGATCAAACTTGTCAAATGGGGTCTTCATCTTCATGATGAGGGCAACTAGGAGACCTTTTGCTAGGAGAACTAGAACAACTTTAAAACCGTTGCACGTATTAGAGGAAACTATTGACCAACCTAGTTAAGTAGTACATGCCTTTTAGGGTAGATATCCCCAACCTAAGGTTATTCCAAAGATAGGACACTGGAGGGCATATTCTTTTCCCTTTTTCTCTTCCTTCTGTAAGAATTATCATCATCATGTATGATTCAGGTAACCCCTAGGATAAAGCGACTAATTGTTGCTTCACTTGAGCGTGCATCCAACGTCACTTTGGATACATCGCAAGGACGATGCTTGCATTAGATAGCTAACCCTAGTCTAAGGGTCCCCCGACCCTAAGAGACCATGAAATCATCTCATTTATCATGTTAGAGATATCTCAATGAGAGATAACCTTTTAGGGTACATAACAAATCATTGCATCATGCATAACCATTTAACTTTGCTTGATATGGGCCTTACACATAAAAAACCATTTATAAAACCTTTAGTCGTGTATCTTCCTGGGTCAATCACAGGCTAATAGGCCTTTAACCTCTTTATAAGGTATTGAACCTCTTGAGAAGTTAAAGTTCTTTTTCTCTATGTCAATCACCCATATCAAGACATGAAGTATGCATTATCGTCCATATCACATGCATAACATTCAGATTTAAAATATATTTTAACTAATCATTTCTTTCTATTTTTTTAAAAGGAAAGTAAATCATCCAACAACTCTAAAATTTGGCGTAAGACTTAATGGCACAAGAACAGAGGTTAGGTCAACTTCTTACTGGAAAAGTGTATAGAGGGAAAGGCATTAAGTTAAGTGTAGGAGTTGAACCACTCAAAGGTCTAAAGCAACTAAGTTGTCATATAAGGGGTTTGATCAAGTTAAACTTCAAGAATAAGTATGGAAACATTCTTGATCTACTTCAAGTACCAGTACATAGTGATGCTCTTGTAGAGCTGGGCCAATATTGGGATGTCTCCTTAAGATGCTTCACTTTCTCCAATTTTCAACTTACACCAATTGTTGAGGAATATGGTGAAATTCTTAGGATGACAATAAAGGAAAATAGCCATGTCTACCATTACCAAGGGCATCCCCTCTCTGAAGGAGGAATTGCAATGCTTTTGGGAATTCGCATAGAGGAACTACTAGTTGTGGGTACCAGATAGGTCAAAGGGATCAAAAGAACCGCTATGGAAGCTCATCTAGCCAAGTTAGCCAATAAGAAAGATATGATGAGGATATGATGCAAACTAGCGCGCGCATTAGATGATATAAAGCAAATTAACATTACCATGAGGATATGATGCAAACTAATATTACTATATGTTGCTCTATAAACAACATACATGGATGGGTTTGCTTGTGGTCCTCATAGAATATTCTTCTGTATTTAGTGTGTGTGTGTATCTAATAAATTACCCATAACCTAGTGGCATGAATGCTTTTCTAGAAGTGGGAGGTTGTAAGTTTAATCTTGCTTGTAATATTAAACCATCAGTGGTTTTTCCTTTAAATGAAAAATAAGGTATGTATGTATTTTGTTTAATACTTGGACTATGTGATATATTAACTTTCTGATTGGAAAGTTCGCTTTCATCATGGATGGGGATTAGCCTTTTATCGTTATGGTGAGATTAGCACCATCTAAATATAGTTTCAATAATTTTGATTTACAGTTTTGGTAAAATTAATATTTGGGTCCTTAAAATTTTGATTAAGTTGTAACTCAATCCTTGAACGTTAACTCAGTGCAACCAGTTGGATTGATTTACAATTGAGTCAAAATTATAGCAACTGACCTACATATAGACAAAGTTCAAGTACTAAGTTACAATTGGGTCAAAACATAGGGATCAAATGACTAATTTTCCCTAAAATTTTTAATTATTGACTTTTAAATAAAAAATACTACTAAAAAGTTATTTTAAGTGCATATGTTTATTATAATCTCCTTAACAAAAAGTTACTAAAATGAATTTGATATAAAGTGTGTTTGGATTAATGATGAAAAAAGTGGTTTATGTTTACCCTGACTTTTGCAAGGTTAAGTTAGAATAAAAATCAAATAGTGGGATTTCATTCATGTTTGAATTGAATTTTGTAAACTTATAAAAATTTATCAGTTTTTTAAAGCAAGTGGGACACACTTTTCTCCAAAACAAGTTATCTTTCTTCATTCTTTTTGTCTCTTTCTCTTCTCTCCACCATGTGTTTTTTTGAGGTGTAAAAAACCTAGAAATATTTAAAATAGGAATAAAAATTACAAAATAATAAAATATCACATAACCCCACTACTTGTGGTGGGCCCACGAAAAAAATCTAACACTGTTTTAATGGTTAAGAAAGGAATAGAAACAAAAGGAAAGGCAAGGGCAATGTCACACCTTCATTTTCTAGCTTTATCCTACAGTAGAAACATTAATTAAACCACTTGAGACTATTACATAAACTAGAATTAGGCATCCAAATTAATTTCAAAATTTCTCACCTGAGTTACTATTCACTTGGTAACTTAAAAATTTTGGCCAACTTTGGAAATTCATAACTAATTCTAGAAACTTTGAAATCAAGTGTTCAAGTCTCTAAATAAAGCTTGTTCAATTCCCTACAGGGAAAAAATACTCCTTTCGCCAACTCCTTGCTCAATCAACACAGCTTATTACGTGAACATTCACTGTTCATTTGGTCATTTTTCAATTTTCTAGATTTTTCCCTTAACTTTGGAAAATCATAACTTTCTGCATACACATCCAAATTTAGCAAATTTTGCTTCATTTTAAAGCTTCGAATGTGTAGTATTTTTCTGGAAAATTTTAGGTCATTTAGACTTGTTTGCCCTGTTTTCTCATTACCTCAAGTTAGGCATTTAACAAGAGTGTAGGACTCTTTTGATTAATTCTAGCATGCTTTGTTCCTCTCTTTTCATGCATGACACATCATAACATAATTATGTAGTATACTTGGCATATATATACAGCACATATCACATACTTGATATTGTAGGAGTTTAACATACATTCATCCAAAAGTTAACATAGGCAAGATACAAGGACATGCTTCAACATGTACAAGTTTTCTACAATATTTGGAAGCCACCCATATAGTCTTGAACTTCCTTGCCTTTACCCTTTGAACTTTGGCCTAGGGTGAGTCATTGGAAAGAATAAGATTTCAAAGAAATCCTAATAGCAAATAATTTTAACTAACACATGAACATGCATGATTGCAAATATGCAACATTAACATGCCATGAAAACATTAACAAAACCTTACTACCTCGCATTAATATTCATTGCATAAGGCCAAGGTACATCAAGTTTTGCATAGCTACAACCATACACAAGTAATGGTTTACATGCCGTAGGGCTATAACCCACATCAATTATAACCAAATAACATACACAACAATCAAATGCAACAGAAATGTGAAAGTTAGAGAATTTGCTACCTTGGTAATTTGACTTTCCAATTTGACTCAAATGGCTCCACTTGGTAACTTCCCCTTGAAATTTACAACTCCTACAGATACCATAATGCATTTGACATTAATAACAAGTCATTACTATAACACTTGACAATTTATAAAACCCTTCCTTGACAACTTAGGGTCATAACTTTCCATTGTTGTCAAATTAATTCCAATGCCTTCAAAATTATTTTCTCACTTACACCCTACACAATTTTGCCTTTTAGATCCATTGGAAGCATAAAAATTATCAAAAATACATTCTTTCCTCAAGATATACAACTGGTTGAAATTATGAATCACTTGGCAATAATATGATTTTTCAACTTCTCTTTCCATACACATGTTTGATCTTGCTCCTAAACCACTTCCTAATCATTATTTAACACAAAATCAATCCTCCACATACAAGATTAATTTCATGCATACCTCCTCTTAGGGTTTAGGATTCCAAGAATTCATATAATCATCAAACTGACTCAATCCAATCATCGCATAAACAAGATAGAAGGATTATTGGCATTTTCCAATCCTTAAGGACATGATTAAGCTTTAATCCCTCATTAATATATTACTAATCATAGATTAATTAATCACTAATCAAGGTAATTAGAGATTGAAAGAAATTAAACTAACCTTAATCTTGCTCTTAATCCTTGATTAGGCACCTCAAACTCTGTCTCTCCCTTCCTCCTTCTCTTTCACTCTCTAGAATTTATTTTGCAAGAGTTTCATTTCATAAATCCACTCTTGCCAAGATTGAAGGGAGGGGAGGGGGTCTTTATAGGCAGTCAACTTGCTAAATGCCCTTGAACTTGCACATATTTACAGGAGGTGTTGGCTTAATCTCCACCCTTGATTTCATCCTCCTTTCCAAATGGACAAATCTCATACATCAAGAGTGTGATCTTGCCAAGTGTCCACGGGACTCACTATCAAAAGTGTGATCTTGCCATGTGTCCATGTGACTCACCACTTGTGATGTCACAAAGCTATTATTCTATCATGTGGCTCCTTTGTACTGAGAAATGATTTCTACTCTAATATTTTCCACCACATAATTTAACATATGGTCTACTTTTATTCTTTGAGTAAGGAAAAGACAAGTGACATTAGTAAAGACTACACAATTTGTTTTATGTAAATACAGTTACTTTATCTATCCATAAAGACACTTTATCGGATCAGAAATACTTTTGAGGAGTTTCCTGATCATTTGACTAGTTTAGGGTCATTAAAAATCCCCTAAATTCATATGATACTCCCATGATTTGTATTTCTTTAAATTACTTTCTAGAATGCCTTTAATTAATTTTTTGAAGAAAACCTTGATTTGGAGTTCTTCTGGCCCTTTTTCTTCCCATTCAGGAAATTGTTTCTAACTTTCTCTTGTAAACAATTTTATAAATTACTAGAATTTCCAAGCTATTTTTCCACCTTCTGAAATTAGATATTTGAGGTCTTTAAATACTTCAAATAATTATATTTGACTAATTATTTATTAAATAGTCAAATATTAAATAAACTTTAAAATTTTCGTAAAGGTTATTTTTGTCATTTTAACTTAAACTAGGTCTTAATTACTGATCAGTGAATTTTTCTCTACCTCTTTGGGCTCTGCAAATTCTTTTGATATTTTGGTCAAATTCCAAAATGACCGCTTTACCCTTACTTTTTCTATATTTTGGAAAATGACATTTTTAGCTCTCACTTTCTTTCTACTTCCACATTTACTCTTTCCTTTCACTCTCAAAACATTTTATTCCTCCGTCGCCATTTGTTTAGCCTTCATTTTCAATTACAAAAAATTGAGGATATTACAGGCAACATCAATATAGATGGGTTAGTGGGTTTAGCTGTAAGCTAACTAATGTTCATCATGTGGTTGTGGAAATGATAAGTTTCATACAAGGTCTCAGCTTGTGTTGATCTAAAGGTTTTAAAAGTTTTGTTTTACGAGCTGATTGTATAGAAGCAATTAGTTTTTCCCTAAGGGGTTGCGACTATAACTACCATTTTAAGGATGTTGTAGATGAACTTAGGTTTATTGTTCCTAGAAATTGGAAAGTGGTGATCACTCATGCTTATATAGAGGTGATATCCATTGCTGATTAACGAGCTAAGCACTCACATAGGGTAGATGAGACATCTTGTGTCTTTGATCAATTCCCATCTTTTATTCGAGAGGAGGGGCTTGATGAAAGCATAGATATTAGTTAGATTTTCTTTTATGTTTTACTAGC
>QFDD01002225.1:0-16290 GCA_006871305.1 Vachellia collinsii | reverse complement strand
AAGATTAACCCTCCGTATTTTATAGTATTTGATGCAGTTTCGGAAGTTAATGATCATCATTTCAGCTTAAAATGGCTTTGATTAATTTTCTCAAAAGGAAAGAGACAGTTGGCATTTAGTGTATACTGTATAGCTTATAATATGATGGGGAAAAGGTGAAAACTTTGGGTATGTCTACACACACATTTTACTAGTCTCTGATGTGTTTGTAGTAGCAGTGTCCAAAACACATCCATGTTCTACCTTACCCTTACAATGTGAGTTAGCCTCAAATAATTCCAATCCATTATACTTTATTTTGATACATTTTGACAGTGTCGTAAGATAGAATTGACACATTTAAATTACAAAAATTAAGGGTTGGTTTAGGGCCCCATTTGAGAATGCAAGTGATTGTACTAAATGATCTTGCATCTTCATGTCCTGCATGTGGACTGGGATACTAAAAGCAAAACTCTAATTGCACTATAATACTGGATCTAGGGTTAAAGCAATATATATATATATATATATAATACCGGGAAGGAAATGTCTTCATTAAATACACAGTGACTACATCTCTCATGATACAATCCCTCAATCACATCACAAGCTGGACTACAATATCCAAGAATGCATTTGAATATTTCTGACATCAATCAACTGTTATAAATATATGAATCTCACCTATCCTAAGTTTCTAATAGTTTCAGAAGAGGGGACCATGAAAAACCCACTAATGAAACCTCTTTGATCATATAGAACGTGAAAACATCCATTGTAGAATAAAGAATAACACTAGGACATACCAGTGAATTCCTGTTTCAGAACCAGACGAATGTGAACCTTTATCTGTGACTCCCACAAGAAAACGGCAATCCCCAACTGAAGGATCTAGGAAAGTCACCATACCAAGGCCATCATAATCACAGCTTCGCGCATCTTGCATTTGCAGCTGATAGTAACTGTTGAAAGCATATGAGATGTTACCCTTCTCCCCTATCCCATTACATGAACCGCCGTAGTTAAGTGTTGTGCAGTCTGCAACACTACAGGCAATTCTCATGTGATTCACCACGTTTGTCAGATCGGTTGAGGGGTTGGCCACACACCATCTAGATGGAAGATACTCAACATTCTTAGCATTCTTCAACTCCTTGTTTCCAAGGCCAAGGTTTAGTGAATACTTAGCCTGCCCATCAAAAGAGAAAATTCCCCAATGTCTTTCAAAGTTTCCAGGAAGTGTGCTTTTGGCTCCTTCATCAAGCAGACTGAATATATAAACATCCATGGGAGGAGCACCTGGCCTTAAGGGGGTCCCTTTGTTACTCATGATATGTTTTATGAGACCTTGGTTGAAAACCCTCGCTGCAGTAATATTTGCACCAATAGCTCCATCCGAAGGCCAACCGATTTCCCCGATTACTATCGGCATTTGACCATATCCAAGTTTATTGAGAGCTGCCATTAAAGTGTCATAGTTTCCATCAAATGCATTGGTGTATACATTGGTGCCATCGGTGACTGGATGAGTAGTTCCCTCAAAGAATGCATAATCTTGCGGGAAATCACCATTATCATAAAGGCTTAAAAATGGGTAGATATTTACTACGAAAGGGGAACCATTTGCATTGAGAAATTGAACAAGTTGAGTTATAATTTGGGTCAGTTCCGGACGGAAGGTACCTTGAGATGGAACTGTAGCCTCATAGGCATCTGCATTGCAGGGTACCACTAATTTTACATAACCAGCAAGATTAGCTTTAACTAAAGACTGTTGTAGATTGAGTATTGCAGGCATGACCAAGTTCTGAAATTGACCATTATAACTTGTCAGAAATGGCTCATTTCCAACAGCAATATACCTGTCACCAGTAAAAAGAGAGTTCAGAGGCCTGCAGCTAATCAAAATACTCTATATATACAGACCTCAAATTTAATATGAAGAGAAGTATTGATTCTATTGTTCCATAAAGAAGTGAGCTGTAAACTTCTGTTCTTCAGACATCATAATCAGTTGTTACCTCAATAGAAAGATTTCAGAACTAACTCATAACCCTGAAGCAGTACTATGGATAATTGGATGTTTACATATTGCGCTAGTCAGGCTATACATCAGATAATTGCATGTATTGTTTTAGCCATCACTAACATACATTAGAAGGAGAAGAAAATACTCGTTATTTTATTAATTCTATGGAATAACACAAGCTCGATTGAGATCGATGGCCTCTTTTTTCAGGTTTTCCCAACTTTATCAGGATTGATTGTCAACTAACTAATTATTAGACCATGGAAACTGCTGACATTAACTGCCCATGTGCTGCTAGCTACCAAGTCAGATGACTGATGTGGCCCAAGAGGTCAAGGGCATGAAAGCCATTGAGGTCAGAGCTACTACGAAATACATTTTCAGTTTCTCTAGGATTGAAAAGTCTTAATTTGGTCCTTCCACTTCTAATTGAATCAATATTGCTCTTCAACATTTGGAAATAATGCAATCAAGTTATTCCATCTCAATTTGTTCCTGTGATGACCAAAGCTGATAATATTTCAATTAACTCACATATGAAGAAGTGATTTAGGACACATGAAATTGCTGAATCATAGGCAATTCAGTCATCCGTTTTCCTCCCAAACCCATGTGAAGTTGAGTGGTGTCACTTAATTACATGTCATCCAGTGAGTTCATGTGGCTTAAATCACAACCAAGTATGTTAGTGAAACAATTTTGTAACTGCATTTTACTTTTCTAAATGCTGACGGACAACACAACATTGACTCAATCAAAACTAGAGAAATAAAATTAAAATATTTAAAGCTAAAGACACTAAATAAAGCTTACTTTAGAAAATATGATGTTTTGGGAAGGATAAATTCTACAAGCCATGTCGTTCAATCAAGTCAAGCGTTCAAAAGGAGAAGCTGCTTCACAATATATTCTTAAGGCAAACTCAAGAAATAGCTTTTTCCCCTCATGGGATAAATTCCGCACATGTAAATTGAAAAAAAAAATAAATCACAGTTCATATAAATAATATCAAAGGAGAGAGCAAGTTCCTTATCCAGCTTATCCTTTTTGATGGGGATGCTATAAGTTTCCAGTTATTTCAAATTACAGCTGAGAATTCAAAGTTTGGAAATTATTATTAACAAAAGATACTCGTCCAAATTATTTTACTGTCCGATTAATCCTTGGATCCTCACAATTTTCAACAAAATATGCTATATTTTCAAGAAAAAAACCTTTGAAGCATAGGACCACGTCGTTTTGAGGGTATCAAACAACTAAATCAAATTTCTTTAGTAAGGACAGCCACCATCAGCTCTCAAGTCATCCAACAAAAATAAGAGGAAAAAAATAAATCATACAAGTTGCAACAACAAAATATTCTTACAAAATGCCACATAGATATTTATCCCAAAAGCTAGTAGGGAATATATACTCTGGTGCTTCTACATCTCAATAGTAAACAATGTTACTTCAAAAGTTAGTCCTCGATAAAGCAGCTAAGCATATTGAACAAGAAGAGCATGGAATTTTCACTTTTCCAGGAAACAAACGGAAACTGAAAACAAGAATCGAGAATAAGAAAAATGATACCGACCTGATATCCGCACCACCTTTACCGATAAACGACGAGACATTCTGGCGAACCCACAAATCAGCAGCAGAAGGGGAAGAACCTAAGAGAGACAACATCTCATTGGGGATTCCAACCATGATCTGAATCCCACTTCCCATAAGAGCCTTAAGAACATCAGACTCCGCTTCAAAAAGCTTCACTTTCGCGATCTTGTTGTCTTTCAAGAGATCCACCACCGTAGATGGTTTCAACCTGTGGGATGAAATCGTGCCCCAGTTCACTCCAATCGCCGATTCCGCCATTGGAGTCCAAGCCAGCAACCACAAGAATACAACAACACCAACAAATTTCGGCTGCAACATTTTTACCACTCCAGGTGTTAATGCTATCCTTGTGAGTTCGAACACGGAACACACACCTACTCTTCGCAAATATTCTCGATTCTCGATTTTAGAGAGGGGTGGGAATGATGTGAAGTGTGAAGAGAGGAGCTAGGAAGCAGAGTGTAAATGTAACTGAAATGAGTAAAGGAGAAGCATGATTTATGATGGAAATAAAATATTATTTTTAATTTTTTTCAGAGAAGTGTTCTATGAAATTACATAACTGCCCTAGCTTACTGATTGTCTGATTTGTGTCACGGCTCAGGCTCAGGCTCATGCTCATGTTGCTCCCTACTTCCAATTTTTCTGGTTTCGTGTCGGCAGCTTATAAACAGTAATAGTGTATTCCATATAGGCCTATATTTAAGATATAAAGTCAATAAAATAGCGTGTTAAAATTGGTTAAAGTAACTGCAAGGTGTTTAGATCATGAAAATGGGTTGTTTTAACTTATTTAAGCCTGAGGTATGCAGTCTAAATAATTACTTAGAAGTAGCGAGATATTCTTGTTGTGAACCAATACTTTTATGAACTAATTAAATTAGTTATTCACTGATATTATGATCCAAAAAAGGCATTGGACATTGCCTGATTTGTAAAAAAAATTGGTCCAAGTATTAAATACATACAAAATATTTTTTTAAAAAAAATATATGTACTTATTTGAAGGACTAAAGGAAAGAGAAAATGAAAAGAACAAACAGGTCAGTTAAATAGTTAATAACATATTTAAGGGAAAATGACAGAAAAATACCCATTAAATTTTGTAAACTCCATTTGCTGTCATCAATAAGGGAAATGACCAATAGGTAACTCGCTATCAGTAAGTGGGGTTTTGAGAATTTGTAGGAAGAGACAAAAATACCCCTCATATATATTCTAAAAAAAAAGAATGAGGCACCCTCGCTGGAGCACCACCGCTGGCCACAGGAGCTCAGCGGCCTGCCTGCATCAGGCAGTAGTCACCTTACCAGAGCTTTGGCAACCGATGGCTATTTTTGGACACCACAACAAAAATTTTTTATTTAAATTAAATAGGAGCCAAAGTAGTGGAGATCACCTTGATTCTCCAAAAGTTTGAGGACCATTGGGCATTGAGTCACCAAACTACTTTGATGATATAATGCATGCAAATATATAACACATGTAACCAAGTAACATTTTACTCAGTCACAACTCTTATAATATGAATGACATTATTTTTTAAAGGTATTAAAACTTCAATAACAACGTTTACTACAACTCAACGGAGTTGTCAATACTATACGAAAAGTTGTTAACCAATTCAACGAAGTAATAGATGCACCATAATCGAAAAGTTTTCAATAGCATAAGAACACTTGTCAATCCCTTTGCAAAACTTGTCAAAATCCATATAAAGGGATTGACAAGTGTTCTTATGCCATTGACAATTTTTTTTGCTGTGATGGCTCTGTTGCTCTATTGAGTTGGTTGATGATTTTTCGTATGGCATTAACAACTCTAACAAATGAAATGACAAATTTTTCTATGATTTCAACTACATCTCCTTTAAGGTGCTTATATTGTTTTATCGAGTGTTGAAAAACCAAAGTTTCTAGCGCATTGACAACTTTTGCAAAGAGATTAATCAGTGTTCTTATGCTATTGATAACTTTTTCGCTATGATTCCTCTATTACTTTGTTGAGTTGGTTGTAACTTATCATATGGTATTGATAATTCCAACAAATGTAATAACAATTTCGTTGAGTTGTTGTAGTAAATATTACTATTGAAGTTGCTAATACCTTTACAAATGTTGTCATTTACTTTACAAGAGTTCTGACTGAATAAAACGTTTCTTGGTTACATGTGTTATATATTTGTATGCATTATATTATTAAAGTAGTTTGGTGGCCAAATAGTCACCAAACTTTTGGGAAACCAAGGTGGAGTGGGATCAAATGGCACCTCCACCACCTTGATTCCCATTTAATTTAAATAAAAAAAATTATGATATGGTGCTCAAAAACAGTCATTGGCCATCGAAGTTCCCGCCAGGTGGCTTCTACCATGTGTCAACAGGCCGTTGAAACTTCAGCGGCCGGTGAGGGTGCCTCATTCTTTACTTTTTTTTTTATATATATAAGGGGCATTTTTATCTTTTCATGTGAATTCTCAAACTTCATTTGCTAACAACTACCAATTGGTCCTTTTCCTTATTCATAACAGAAAATGGAATTTGGAAAATTCAATGGGTATTTTTATATCATTCTCCTATAACATATAATTAACTAGAGTAAACAAAGTGATTCGGGATACCTTTATCAAATAAAAAAAATTAAGGTAAAAACAAAAACTAAGTTGGTTAAAATTTTAAACATTATGGACGATGTGTTTTATAATAAAACATGTATATCTAAAAATTACATTTAAATCACCATAAAAACACTCGGTAGTCAAATACTTTATATATTACACTTGAAGTGTGAGTTAATGTAATAATGCATTTGTCACCGACGAGGTTTGATCTCATGGAAAGGCAAATTCGTCACGAACTAAAGTTTAAATTTCAATTGAAAGAGTTGACCATAATTAGTGCATGATAATATCTCAAATTGAATTGTTTTTTTATAGAAAGATACATATGCTTAAAAAAAATGTATTTAACAGGGCATCTTTTAAGGAAAACCTTTTATTTTAAAATTTAATTTGTGACTAAAATGAAATTGTGATTCAACTAACATTGACAACAGTAATATATTATATAGTAAAAGAAGTTAAAAATTTATTCCAAAGGAGAAGGTACAAGTAAAATGCTTTTTGGAGGTGTTCATTTGATTTCAGAAAAATTAATTTTAGTTCTTGAACTTTTGAATCACTTATTCCATCATGTAAAATATTATCTTTGTAACCTTTTATTTTATTAATATATCATCATGTAAAATATTATCTTTGTAACCTTTTATTTTATTAATATATCATTTGATTTCTTTCAAAAAAAAACTTTTAAATTATTTATAACTCAATTCTCAATTATGAATCATTGTAACTCAGTTTTTGAACTTTTAACTAGTCTATGACTAATTTCTTATTTTTTTTCCATTATGCTTATCATGTATAACTCAGTTGTATGTGGCAAAACAATGCATCCAACTTAGCTTCATAGGACTTTCTTTATAAAATTTTAATAAAAGAAAAAATTGTTGGAGAAGAAGATAAGGGGACGAGTCATGGG
This sequence comes from Vachellia collinsii, assembly GCA_006871305.1. NCBI lineage: Eukaryota > Viridiplantae > Streptophyta > Magnoliopsida > Fabales > Fabaceae > Vachellia > Vachellia collinsii. The sequence continues at coordinate 9,144 of QFDD01002225.1, read as the reverse complement.
CGAATCAAAATTCAGGAACTGAATCGCATCCAATCATAATTGAGGGATTAAATCAAAAGTTGAAAGATTAAAATATTGATTTCCTCTTTAATTTTTATTCTTGTTTTTTAGTCGGTTCATTGTGATGTTCAAGCGTTTGTTTGTTGGAAATTATATTTTTTTAAATATAGGTATCCTTCTCATGAAGGTAATCCTATTAAAAGTATTATCATATATTAAATGTAACACATTCTAACAGGATTCAAACTTTAATTCACCACATTATGAGAAACGAGCCTTTGGGATTTATTATTATTTGTTAGTATGTTCTCTTTTTCTTGTAAGATTGTTTTTTCCTAAGCATATATATTTTTCTACTACAAAAATTCATGTTCGAAACACAATTATACACCAAATGTGAACATATTTTTTAACAAAAATTTGAATTTTGATTCATCATATGGTAAATAATTAACCTCTTCTATTAAACATATGTAGGTTGACTTTGTCATGTATCATTTTATTTTCTTTAGTAGAATTCATTTTATCTTAAAAAAAACGCCGCTGGTGACATGCTTGATTTATAAGTGGAGAAAATTGATAAATGATTGTGACTTATAGTTGAAGTGATTCATTATATATTGGCCTTCCCGTTTTTAATTACTAAATATTCACATTATCCCATCTTATTTGCCCTACTAATTAATATTAAATAAATTAACATAACGTAAAGGTTTGCCAACATACTCTCTGGATTATTATTAATATTATTATTGTTATTCATTATACGCATACCAAATTATCAGCCGGAAAAACTTTCAACGTGTAATGATTATGGCAATGAATGGCATCCTCATCTTTAATTTTTAATGAAATCGTCTATCCTTTTATTAAAATATTTTTAAGCACTAAAAATTAAAGGGTTCATTTATTCTTTGATTTGATATTTATCCTCATTTTGGTTTTAGCCCATCAAATTTGAAATAAGTGGTTTTGATATTTCAATAGGTAAAATGATCCAGATTTTTATTAGCTTATTGGACAAATATTTTAAATAAATTGAAATCCGAGAGACTGAGGTAATTATTTTAAGGGAGAATCCTAAATAAATTCAGCTGAAATACATAAATTCTGATTTACTCCTAGACTTTTATTAAATCATTAACGAGACCTATAAGCCTTATTTAAAATTTTGGAATTTTTTGATTTTATTTATATACCCTTTTGGAATCAACGATCATTTGCATTCAAATGTTATGAAAAAAGAGTACATAAAGTATAACTGTGCATAAAATTCAAATTATATTATCACACTCATTAATTCCTTTATCATTTAAAATCCTCTTTGTATTTTTATAAAACTAAAATTTATTATATATACTGTATTTTATTATTTTGTTTATTATTTTGCAAATAAAGAGTAAAAAGGAGAGAGAAGAAAACAGATGAGGTGTTGGCAAAAAAAAACAAAAAGCAGAAGAAGACATGATGAGGACAAACAAGGAGAGAGACAAAGACAAATGAGGCATTGGCAAAAAAGAAGAAGCAGCAGCCAGATGAGGACAAACAAGTGGACAGAGGGAGCAATAGTTACAATACCATTGCAATTTTCCTAGAGGCAGCACCGACTGCGGAATGGTGTGATGAGTCTTAATTTAGGTTTAAAATTAAGATTCTAATAATTAAGGAAGAGTTGATTTTAGGATTAAAAGTCTATGGGAATTTGCAATTAAAAGTTAGACATAACTTTCCTTTTTTATTTTTAATTACATAGGGGTATTTTAGTCTTTTAACAACATTAAAAAATCCTTAATAAAACATTTAGGCTTAATTTGAAATTAGGTAAAAAATGTAAACTTTAATTAAAATTTTGTTATTTCGGTTTGATTTAATAAAGATCTTACCTTATTTTAAACTTGAGAGTTCTAAACTGAAATAAATATAAATTTAAAGGATTAAAAATAGTATTAACCCTAAATTAAATTAAGCCCAATTATTTTGAAAGGAGCACTGGTTGAAATTAAGTCTCAGAACATTAATTTTAAGAAATAAATGTGTATAATTTTTTATTAAAATCATATGAATTTTGATTTTAATTCACCATTACGGCCTAAGTATGAAAAGAAAATTATGGAATATTTGGGTTCTCTTCTGATAAAATATAATGAACTACTTGATAACACAGAAACTGAAGGATATCCCTTAGATATATTTGCTCTAGGGTCCCCTGGAGAAGAGATCATTGATATTGCCTCCAGTTCTATCCAAGAAGAATTCTAAAGTAATTTCCTCATGCAAAGCATCCAGACCCAACAGTCCCACTTGATTTAATATTATTTTTCTGAAAAAGTATACAGACTTTCTTTTTAGGGGAAATTACACTGCAGTCCCAAGGAAGAGAATTTACTACAAACAAATCCCTGGAAATCATCAAATAATTTCCAGGTCCTAAGGGACTTCAGAGTAATTTTTTCCAATAGTGAAAATACCAAAATGCCCCAATTATTAATTCTCTTTCATGCTCTCTCCTCCCTCTCTTTATGCGCTCTGCTCTACTCTTCCCTCCCAGATCTCCATTTCTTCAAAACTCTAATTCTACCAAATTCAGTTTGAGCCTCGAAAAACCTATCTCTCTCACACCATATTCCCTTCCCTAGCTTCTAAACGATTTTGCCATTCAAGAGCGATTTCTGTTCCAATCGTCAACGCTATTTTCTCTCAAACTTCAAGTTGGTTGCTCACCGTTTCTCCCTTCCCTGCGTCATTATTTTAAGTTCCATACATTTCGCCTTATGATTTTATCATTGTTAGCCACTGTATTGATTGTTGGAGGATAGAATTGTGCTTTAGGGTTCGGTTTGTGTGGTTTTTTAAATGTAGCGATTCAGATTCTGCATTTTGGTTTGTCAATTTTGCGGCGCGGGAATTGGGACTTTGGGATCTTTTGTTATGGTTTTCTTGTTGGGATGAAGTGTAATGGATCCTAAACCACGTGCTCACCCCATTTAGTTCCCCAATGATCCAATAAGGCTTGTTCTTCGGCCTCAAAATAGAGACCTTTGCTTCGTACCCAACCAACAACACCCCATGGTTCACCCTCCTCTTGCTGCATATCAGTGGACTTGACACTCCCCCTATGTTTGTTTGCATGAACACCGAATTTATTCCCACTGCATATAATTAATCAATAGGCTTAGATTTACTGTCAATTAGCTGAGAGTATTTTTCTACATGGGCATGCGTCACAGATGCCACGTCCTCCCTCTCCAATTCCTATCCAGCCTCCTAATCCTGAACAACATTCCCATCAACAACCACACGTTTCCAATAATGCTCTTCCAAAGGATTGTATCTTTAATTAATTTTGTTCTGTGTCAGACCAATGCTCACCTTATTTCTTTCATGTTTCTGGATGGTTTGCATCTTTTTAATCGTATGAATGTCAATTAAATGAGTTCATGCGCCATGGTTGCATTTTTACTGGATAGATGAATTTCCTTGGCTTAGGTTGCATTTTTACTGGATAGGTGTATTTCCTTGCCTTACTGTGTCTATTTTGTTCTTTTGGATAAACTTCTCATTCTACTTTTGTAAATAGTGTTAGGTTACCCTACAATTATGATTTTAATTTATCTCACTCCTAGTCATATTTCAAATGGCCATTGATTTTTTACTCCAATAAAGGACAACAGTGAGGTCTGTTTTAGAACTGTCATGTCTCTTATCTTGTCTGCTTAGCTTGAACTGTACAAGGAAAATTAGATTCAAATTAATCTTAAAAATGATGTAAAAGCCAAAATGACTATTGTCATCACTTGGGGTGATGGTGAAAATGTTTTCATAATGTTCTTGACTTGATACTGATGCATGCTTTGCTTCACCAGGAGCGAGAATTTTGAAAACCAAGGCCTCTGATCATTTCGTTGTATGCTTCCATGATAAATATTTGGTTAAAGAACTAAGAGAGTTCCTTGACAATTATTCTAAAAAGTTTTTTTCCTTTGGTTACCTATCCAATGACTGGGAGTACGAACGAATTAATGTTTACTTTTAGATGCCTTTTGCATCACTAATCTGATTTGTTGGTTTCTATTTGGGTTATTTTTTACTGCAGAATCTGTTGTGATTTATTATTCAAGAGTAATCCTTATGGAATCAAATTTGGTTTAAAAAATGCAAAATGAACTGACTTTTTGGTCTGGCTCTCAAGCAACATTCTTTCCTTAGATATCAAAAGTCTCTTTGCTTAAAGATCATTCTTGTTCTTTGTTCATATTTCCTTGCTTTGGACTGTCTATTTCCTTGCTTTGAATAACCTAATACTGCTATATTGCAGATTTGATACACAGACAAACAGATACACACATTTTAATTGCATATATATATATAGATATATATTTACGGGTGACTTAAAAAGCAATATAATTAGTAGACACTATATATTCTATAGTACGTACTATGTATCATAACAAAAAGAAAAAGGCTTGGTCGTATGAGTATCATGCATTCAACTTTATTTGTTTTGTTCACTTTTGTTGTGTTGGGTGTACATGTTGTGCTTACAAATTAAACTCATCTCATTCTTCCTTTCATTCTTTAATGATATTTAATTATTTTATAATTAAAACAAGCTAGGGAGTTCATTGTTTCAATTAAAGCATTGTAGCGATCTAATTGTCAAAGAGATGTGATTACGAAAGTAATCATATGAGCCACGTATGCATGAATGAGTGTACATAGAAATTTTGTGAAATAGCCTTATCATGTCCAAAGTGATTATAGGGATAGAATATGATTTTTTTACCTAAATTTATTAATTATTTATTTTTTTCATTTTCACCATTTATACAAATCATTTATACAAAGTGATTATAGGGTGAGGTCTATGTTGAACTTGATTGATATGCAAAGGGGTCTTCATTCTTGAATATACAAGACTTTTTACATTTAAGGTCTGATGTAATTATGTCATTTTTGGCATCCCTGATGGTTATTCTGATATATGAAACTGCATATACAAGACTTTGGTTATTATGATATTGATTTACAACATATATATGCTAGTTAATTAATACTAATTATATATATTATAAATGCAGACAGAATAATGTTGGCACCATTAACAACAACAAGGTTATACAAGTGCATTCCTCAGGCTCATGCTGTTTTATATTATTCTCAAAGAACAACAAAGGGGAACTTGTCTGGGAAAAAAAAAATTACATGGCATCTAGAGACAAAAGCACATGTTCAAGTTAAAGGACTTGTATTTCTGCCTCTTGTATTTCTGTTTCACATTTGTAAATTGTACAGGCAGTGCATTTGTTTCATACAGACTTCTGATCATTATTTACCCTTGGTAATCCAACCTAATTCTAAAACTTAGTTGCAAGAACCTATTTAAATTCTGTATGTATTGATACATTGAGCAAGTAATATCATTTTGGTTGCACATAATTACTTCATTTTAACATTAACAAGTAAGTCTCGACAATTTACAACTTAAACATTAAATGTGTACTTAAAACTGAAGCAACTTAATTGACAATCCAAGGACCAGCATTGACAAGTAAGTCAGTCACGAGAGCCAACTCCCATATTGACAACTCGAGCACCATAGCTGACAACTCGAGCACCATTATTGACAAGTAAATGGCTGTCATTGACAACTCGAGCACCATAATTGACAACCCGAGTGCAAGTGTTGACAAGTTAATGGCTGACATTGACAACTGTCTCAGTTCATCGGGGCCAATTACCACATTCACAACTGAAGCATTATAATTGACAATCTGAGCACCAGTATTGACAAGTAAGTGGCTGCCATTGACAACTCGAGCACCATAATTGACAACCCAAGTGGAAGTGTTGACAAGTTAGTGCCCGTCATCAACAACTCTCAGATTGACAACTCGAGATACAGTATTGACAAGTTAGTGCCCATCATTGACAACTGTCTTAGTTCATTGGGGCCAATTACCACATTTACAACTAAACCACTTTCTCCATTAAAACTAATGAAATGCTCTACCCCTTCATCATCTACCAAGTCCACAAATGTACTTGTACCATCAAAGCAAATTGTGAATTTCATAACAAGTCCATTACTTTCTTTTCTCACAATAGATGCTATAAGAAATCTCAATTCTTCAAATGTTGTACCTTCCTTAATGATTTTTGTTCTCACACTACCCCCCACATATCGGATATCACCTTCTCCATTTACAAATTTTCCCCCAATATGAATGAAACATAGTATGTGCTTTCCAGACGTACTTGCCATCTTCACCAACACCCTGCATCAGAAATTTATTACTGACAACTCAACCAGCCATATTGACAACTTTCGAGGCAAATATTAACAACACATTTTTAGTTTACGTATTAGTTGTTATCAGCATGAAGAAGTTTATTATTGACAACTAAACCACTTATATTAACACAACTATCGACGCTTATATTGACAATACATTTTCAATTTACATAACAGTTGTTCTCAGCATAAATGAGCTTTCTATTAACAACTAAATCAGCCCGATTAACAACTACTGAGACATGTGTTGACAACAAATTTCAACTCACGTAACAAAATTTCTTAAGACACAACATCTTCATCTTTTTCATTTATTCCTCTTGTATACACAGCAGAGCTAAACAGAAACAAAGCATAAGTTATCAGAACAGAGCATACTTCAAAACCCTAATCAACATACAATCAAACAACAACTTACATCATAAAGATGACATATGGTTAAAAATGTTTCTATACAACGATCTCCTATACACCCAAAAGCCTAAACTAATCAATTTTTAGACAACAATATACACTTTTCAGATTTTATACAGAAAAATAATATGGAAGTTGCCAACCTCCAAGCTTGCAAATCTGCTAGGGGAATGGTGCCTCCACCTTAGTATGGTAGATAATCAATGAAGGAGATGATTTGCATGATCGATTGTAGAAGATGATGGATGATGGAGCAGAGGAGAAAGCGCGCGAAAAAGAGGGGAGAACGTGTTGGTTTTCATCTGATCAAAATATGTTTTATTTCAATAGTCAAAACAATAGAGGGCCTTTTAGTCATTTTACTTCTACAAATAATTTCTTTGAAGTCCCTTGGGACTTGGTAATGATGAAATCATTTCCAGGGACTTTTTTGTAATAAAATCTCTTCCTTAAAACTGCAGTGTAATTTCCCCTTCTTTTTATCTATAAATATTTTAAAATATAAGAATCTATTTTAATTGAGTTTCCTTAATGACATAATTTGAACTCCAATCTTGCGGATTATAAGTCGTATCTTTACCTACTAGACCAATCTCTATTGACTATTTTAATAGAGCTTTGCTAAAAATATTTGAGAAATCTCTTCTTTTTTTCACGGACAAATATATCTTAAAAAATAAGATTTTGATATATGTAATGTATTTTTATCTAATAAAAGGTTATCATCATTTTAACAAAATATGTACGAATACCTTAATTTTTAAACATTAAAAATTCCTGTAATTCTATTAAAACAAATAAAAAAATTGTATTCTTTATTCTTACATTTAAAGATACACTAAACTTGCACCTTTATTCAATAATATTAAGTCATTTGGTTTCAGTCTAACTACCATCAATTGTGGGCTAAATCATACAAAAATTTCCTAAATTTTGAATCAATTATATATAATTTATCCACATTTCAAAGTTTAAATTTAATTTCCCTAATTTTTTTTTTATTATGGAACTTCTAGAGAAAAACATAAAAAAAAAACGTTTAATAAAGTTATTGTATATGACCTTTTGGTGAATAATTTATCTAAAGATTTGGTATTAGATAATGTACAATAACATCATGTGATCCATATAACCGATCAATATAGTAGAATAAAACTTGTTGTATCATGAATCTTTTGCCATTAAATTAACCATTACCTTGTTTAGGGAAGCTTTAAAAAGATACATGTATTCGAGTAAAAGTTCAACACATTTTATACAATTTGCCTTAATTATAAAGATCTAATGTTGTAACAATTTAATGCGACTAAAAATAGTTATGTTCTAATTTTGCAAATAAAAAAACCCAAAAAATGAATATATATTCAGAAAACTATGGGATCAAATTTTAAACTAAATTAATTAGTCAAAGAAGCAAAAAATGTCTTACTTCATAATTTTTTTTTAATTTGGCCAAATTCTTATTTTCTATATAAATAGGAAATCTTTTTTTTTTTTTGCCATCATATAAATAAGAAATCAAATCATTGTCAATAGACAATTCTCCTATGACTAGCTTGAGTTTGATTTTGAAGTGAGACTTAAGATATAGGAGTGATTGCCAAATGATTCAAAAAGGAAAAATTGATTAAAAATTAAAAAAGATATAATGTAAGGCGGTGGATATAATATACTAAGATATTTAAAAAAAAAAAATCTAATAAACCGCGTCCGTGACTACATGCTCCGCACTTGTCTTTTTACATGTTGGGTTGCACATGGAGTTTGGAGTTTCTTGGTTTTCATTTTTCCCCCCTTGGTTGGATCAATTTCCTCACTCTTATTAATTTATTTTAAATAATTTTATGGAATTTCATATAAGTATATGAGAGAAGTTTTTATGTCGATTAGTGTGAAAATACCTTTTCAAATATTTTTGTGGTTGTACAAATAAATTAAATTAAGAATATTAGTTAAATTAGTTAATGCGGTAATTTTTTTTCCTTTAAAACACTATAATCATTTTTCTTAATCATTTTGACTTGATTATTATTGAATGTCGAGGGAGTATCAATATGGATAATTTAAAAAGAAATTGACACATGCAATTCAAGGTCGTCATATGCAATTAAGATCCACCATATGTAATAAGAACTCATGTAAGTAGGATCCATTATATGCAATTAAAGGCAATGTTATCATTTTATATTCATATTTATCTCTCACAAAATATCGTAGTTCTTAAAGTGCTTCAAGGCTCTTTTCACGAATTAAGGATATGTCTGAATTAACGGTAGAAGTTACTTTTCTAATGTGATTTACTGTCTACAAGCTAAATATGTGAGAAGATTTTTATCTCAACTTAAATGAACGTACATTTGTAACGTGAAACAGGCCCTATTTCTTAATAGGGTTACTTTTCACTAAATATCCTATTTTGAGATTTGATTAAAAAAAAA
>QFDD01002224.1:0-14808 GCA_006871305.1 Vachellia collinsii | reverse complement strand
GGGGGGGGGGGGGGGGGGGCTGAAGAGCTGTGTGCAGCCTATATTTGGAGGCAGAGGGGTTCAGTGTATCTTAAAAGACTCTGGCCTCCAAATGGCAGGGAAAACTATGCATGTGAGAGTTTTGCTATATTCTGTAAGTCTAGAAATTTGTTGCTATTCTAGCTTAGACTTACATTCTGGCTAGATTTATCATCATTTAAAAGTATTTTTGAGCAGTGGGTCCTTTCATCGTTGCAGTTTTGTTCTGGGCTATTAGACTTGGTTTGGCGAGATGAAGGGTAATCTTTATCGCTGCCTTTTTTCCTCCTATAAATTTGGGTTGCATTTTGGTCTTCCTTCAATTGGGATCTATGGGTAACTTTTGAGGTGTTTGGGATATGCCTAGACTGATACCTACTAAATCTAAAATTTAAAAAAGAAGGCATATATAATATATCAAACTAAAGCAACAAAAAGAAATCCTAATCTATGTTGGCTAGCCCCTGTCAAAAACATCATTAACATTCATGTCTTTTATCTGCTCAGCGTTCAATCCTAAAGTATTTAACTAGTGAGGATGAGTTGAGTGAGATCCTTTCTCTCTTTCCCTTTTATCGTTTGGATTCATTGGTTATATGAGTTTAAGATCCTTATTGGTATTCTAGTGGAGATTTTTCTTCCATTTACTAATTTATGAGGTTAGATTCTGATTTTGTATTTTAGTAAAAATCTATTTCCTCTTTCTTCTTTTCTAGATCTTAACACCGCTCTTTCAACAGTTTCAGCTTGATGCATACCAAATGCATTCCTTTTCTATTTTTATTGTTAAAATCCAAGTTTGTATATTTCTTCTCTGTTATTGCTTGTAATTACCCCTTTTATATCTGGAAATCAGGTTAAAAAACCCTTAAAATGTGAGCAAATTCTCAGTCGATCAACAAATAGATCATTGTTATGAATGAGTTTACTATATTTAACAATTCCTTTGCTTTCAGTTGCAGTAGTGCTAACTTGTGAATTTAGAAAATGATTTGTACATTGCTTTTTATTTCTGTTTATTTCATTTGTTTTTAAAAAAAAATTTGTAGGTGGCTGCTGTGTTTCGCAAATCTTTGAAACTTACTCATGAAGCCCGAAAGCAATTTGCATCAGGGAAAATAACCAATTTGATGACTACTGATGCTGAGGCACTCCAGGTGTGCTTTTCCTATATTGTTCTGAGATCCCCTTGCCCACTTTTGCTTTCTTTAATTTATTTATTTGTTTTTTTTTTAAATGAACAAAGGGTGACTATAAGCCACTAGACAAATAGACCCATAGGGATCTCTACACCTACTTTGTTGTCCTCCTGAATTGTCAGGATCTCACTAAGAGGCGTACTCCATGCTGTTTTCCTTTGAGCTTGCTTCATACACATTTTGGCGAGCTTGTTCACACATCGGTTTCCTTCTCAGTAAATAGGGCTCACCGTAACTGTCCAATCTCAGTTCAAGAAACCTTGTTTCCTATGAAGCCATCAACAATCTTCACTCCTCATCCCATTACAAATTTGATCTATGATCCGAGCTGCATCGCTCTTAGCTTCAATTTTCTTAAATCCTAACTCCCAGCACATCTCCAGTCAGATGATTCCCCAAATTTCAGCATCCTCTATATCACCTTCCTCAAGTCTCGGTGAGAAACCATGTAGCCATTCACCCATGCATTTGCAGACTGTACTGTGAATGAATCAATTGCATTTCTCTGTTCTTCTCTCTTTGCTCACTCAACCGCTCCTTCTCTTCCCTCTCTTTCCCTCTGTTGTTTGAATTTCTAAGATAAATCAGTGGTATCAGGGCAGTCTATCCTTGGCCACCACCTCTCCAAAATTCCCTTCTAGCTTAATAATAATTAAACACGTTTTGAATATCTCCACTCAAGAACTTTGTTTGGTATACATCTATCAAAGTTGGGTATGGTTGACAATTAACTTTATAGGAGCTTCACCGTGAATGTGGAATCTTGGGTTAATTCATAATAAATCTCAAATATATTAGGACTTTTACTCACTTTGATTTATGTGTTTGGTACAGTCATTAAAGGAGGTATATTAGTTTAAGTTTTACAGCTCTGGTTTATTTGTTGTTATTATTTGTTTTTTCAAATTATTTCATTTAATGATCTTGTATTTATATCATATTAGCTTATGCGACTGTTATATGTTTTAGATTAATGGAAGAAATTCTCTTTGCACCATTTCTTGAATCCTCTTGATTGCTTAGTCCTTAATCTTAACAATTATACATAAAAATTTGGATTGTGTGGGCCAGCACACTGAAATACTAGAATTTATTTAGAAAGAAGATCATAATATGCTTATAGTAACTGTGGTTGGTCTTTTTGCTTCTCCCAAACAGCAAATATGTCAGTCACTTCATACTTTGTGGTCAGCTCCATTTCGTATCACTGTTGCACTGGTTCTTCTATACCAACAACTAGGTGTTGCTGCTCTTCTTGGCGCTATATTGCTGGTTCTATTGTTCCCTTTACAGGTACAGAAACTGATCTGCTTCATGTAATCAATTTTAAATTCATGCTGGCCATTATAAGTATTTTTGTGCTTTTTTTTTTCCCCCGGTTTCCCTTCAATTCCTTTTAGTGAAAAGGCACTTGTGCTTTGGGAACACCATTTGTAATTCTTGTTTCTCGTGACTATTTCCTTGTCTATGTTGGTCATCTACCTTATATGGTGCCCTAATCTCTGATGTTTAATCCGTTAATGTAATGGCTGGAGTTGGAATTTTTGTTCTAGTTGAAATCTCTATGATACAGTTGTTGATGATGTTGCTTTGTCGTTGAAAATATCTACTATATTTTGTGCCTTTACTTTGCTTGATGGAAGGATTTGGTGTTTGATTTTGTTGGCTTCCTGAACTTGATTCTTCTTTGTTCCTCTTCAATTGAGACTTTGATCGAATGTGCACATTCCTTTTCTTTTAGTGTTTTTTGTTTTTGTTTTTTTTTTTTTGGGAAAACCAAGACTCCCTCAAGTGAAGGTACAAGCTACCTGTTCCAGTCCTGAAAGGCCCCGTCCAGATGTATCTCTAAATTTGTGTTTTTAAGATTCAGAAGCACAATTTTTTTGGTATGAAGACGTTTGACATAATTCGAAGAAATTGTGTATTAGTTTTCTGGGAGAGGGGTTTGTGCAGCTAAAGAGCCGTTTTTTTTTTTTTCCGGTTTAACAAGTTCGGTGGTTCTTTTCTCTGATACCCTCAAGGATGATTGTTCTTGATTTATGTACCTTTCTTTTCTTTCCTTTTTAATCATTTTGTGCGGACTAGAACGTTTAAGTCAACTTTTATGCCTTAATTCCATTACCTGCGTTCTATCTGAATATGGCATGATAATTATTCAGTGGAAGACAGAAATGTTGCTCTTACCTTTTTAAAATTCAGCATTTGGAACAAGACTGATTTTGTTTATTTTTGGTGAATGAAACAAGACTTTCAAGGAAGTAAAAATTTTAATGTATCTTTTTTGGCCCTGCAGAATAGCTTTGATTTTATTTTTTATTTTTGCTGGTGCTGGAACTTTTTATGTGGCATAATGTCCTTATGCTCCCTTGGATTTTGACTTTCAGCATCTGTCATTGAAGTTTGTTGTAATGTACAATTCATTTAATTCTGTGATCTTCACTTCTTTTTTGTTGAAGCAGACTTTTATCATTAGTAGAATGCAAAAATGGTCCAAGGAAGGATTGCAGCGTACAGACAAGAGAATTGGTCTCATGAATGAAATTTTGGCTGCTATGGACACTGTCAAGTATGTTTTTCTCCAATTATTAACTGTATGCATTCGGTTATTTTTTCACTTGGGAAAAACATTTCTGTTCATTGTGCATTCACATGCTTTAGGTGTTATGCGTGGGAGAGTAGTTTCCAATCTAAAGTACAAGTTGTCCGAAATGATGAATTATCATGGTTCCGGAGGGCTTCATTACTTGGAGCGGTATGGTATAGACTTAAAATATCAATGTCTTTTGGACATTATGTGGGTTCCATTTGATAGATCTTTTGTATCTTGTTCGATTAATTCCTGTTTTTAAATTGCTTGGGAATGCTAAATGCATACTTTGTAAACCAACTTGGCTCTGATCATCTGATATTTGATTCTTTTCTGTGGGGCTATCTAATACATGTGAAAAAAAAAGATAAAATATAGGTGACCAAGGCTGTCCTTCCTTAACAAACAGAAAATGGAATTTTTGTCTACTATTCAGAGGAAAATCAAGTACATAAATTTGGGGAAGGTGAGAAACAATCTTGCTATTCAGTTCCCAAGAAATCAGCAAAGAAATAAATGCCAGATAGCAAAATCAAGAAACCCTATTAATCAGGGGTAATTGCAATATTTACAGTAATAAATATAAAAAATCAACACAGATTAGGTTTAGCGTAAAAGGCTAGCCTCTCACAATATGGCAAAGCAATGTTTGCCACTGGGAGAGGTGCTCACATTTAGTGGGCAACGGTGTCTCAAACAAAATTGCTTTTAGTAAGAGGAGACGCTCTTGCAAGAAAAATAATAATAATAATAATAATAATTAGATAGAAAAGGAAAGAAACATACAGAATGTTATTGTTAATTTTCTGCAAACAACTTCTCTTGTAAATTTTGTTCTGTTAACTCATCTTCAAAGTTTGTGAATTTGGTAGAATGAAGAGCAGTAAACAGGTAAATTGCCAAGTTTGTAAATTAGAGAGGAATCATCATTGCCCAGATGAATGATTCATGACAATATCTAGAGGGATTTGCAATAATCTATCTAGGAAGTTTATTCAAAGTTAAATCAACTCAGTTTCTGTAATATTAAGACCATATAGAGGATAATAAACTTCTGAACATTTATTCCTTACAAACTCAGTTTGTACCTTAGCACCGTCACTCTTTTACTGATTAGTTATGTATGTACCAAAATTTTCTAAGAATGGGAAGACCATTTTGAATGAGTTAGCACCCTCTTCTTCTAGCGGAATGACCATGCCCTTGTCTTTTGGGAAGAAAGAATCCCTCGGAAAGTGGCAAAGGCTTTCCTTTTACACAAACCCTATATTAATCATTCATATTTAAAGAGCTGTCGTTTTATTACTGGTTTTTCATATATTATTTCATCAACTATAAATGTTGAGAATGAAGAAAAAATACAGTACTTGAAAACAATTTGCAATTTTATTCTGATGTTGATTTTTTTGAATTTGATGCCTTTTTATTTTGCAGTGTAATGGATTTATACTAAACAGCATTCCAGTTTTTGTAACTGTTATTTCATTTGGAGTGTTCACCTTGCTTGGAGGGGATTTAACACCTTCGAGAGCATTTACATCACTTTCCTTGTTCGCTGTGTTAAGGTTTCCCCTCTTCATGCTTCCCAATATCATTACTCAGGTCTTTCTCTTCCCTTATTCCTTGTTAGTGTAATTTAATGCAACGATTTTTTGCTTATTGCACTTTACAGTTTTGCATTACTTTGTACATATAGTTTCAACTTTCAATAACAACAACTACACCAGCGGTAAAGCTTTATTCCTCTTGGTGGGATTGGCCAAATGAATTGGACGATGCCATTTTACTCTATCAAAGACAAGATCTTTTAGTGAAAATTGAGTCAGTCCAGGAAACTTTAAATAAATTAACTTAGTCATGAGATTTTTTTGGGGACGCAACAAGTGCAAAATCTTGTTTCCAATTTTGCTTTCTTTATGATTTGAAGCCAATTATTGTTTTGAGGAACTGTTCTTTGAAGAATTGTACTTAATTGAATAGTACAAATAAGTGGTTAGAGTTTAGAAACTTCTACTGCTTTATGAAGTGCCATGGTGAATTTGGGATAGGCTGTTCCTCATTTTTGGTTAGTACAAAGGATTTGGGTACTAGTAGGGCAATAGAGCTCTTTGGTACTGCGTATCACTTTCTAGATTGTGGTCTATGTTTCGGGGAGAGGATTGTTTCTGGTTGTGGAGGATTCCTTGTCCCTTATTGATGTACTGGTTTCTTAGCTATTCGATGGTTTTACTTTTAATCACAAAAAAGGCTTTTCCATTTTACTTTTCGTATTCAAGGTCAAGATGTATTGTACAATTGTCTTTTTTTTACAGAATAAACGTCTATACTTGCATACGGAAATTTAATATGAGAGTTTTTTGTGATATTTTTGTCATACTGGAGTTTCTCATCAAGTCCTGATGTTACTTTTCTTTTAAAGGTTGTTAATGCAAATGTATCCTTGAAGCGTCTAGAAGAGTTGCTCTTAGCAGAAGAACGAGTTCTTATGCCTAATCCACCTCTAGAGCCAGGATTACCAGCCATCTCTGTCAAGAATGGAAACTTTTCATGGGATGCGAAGGTTTGCTGCTTTTCTGTCACGATATCCTTGCATTGTTCATGGTTAGCACATGTACAGCGTTGAATATTGATATTGTTGCGCTGTTCATAGGTCACAAGGGTTTTAACACGTTACACCCCTTAATGTGTTTTTGGTTTAGACTGGGTACTTCCTGTTTCAATATTTCTGGTTACTTTAGTTGGTACTTTACACTCATTAGGAGAAGAGTATGTTTTAGTTTGAGATTCTATGTTTATGTGGTAAGAGAATTGCCAAACTATGCGGTTTTCATTTCCATTCTGTCTATGTTCTGCATTTTCTTTAGAGTTTTTTGGGGCCAAGTGTTTTCTTGACATTAAAGTACCGATTGAACCAGCTAAAACAGTTGATATTGAAGAAGAAAATCAGCCGAGTAACCTCTATTACATTGGGAAAAATGTAGAGGTTACAATAATGTTTCTACAAAACTGCAGAATGAACAAGGAAGTAACTCCCACACAACCTGATTTTTAAGTGTCCACTCCTCACTTTTCTAAAACATTTGCCAACCCTACACAGCTTGTCTTCCCACCCTTAAATGTGCTACCACTACCCTGCTACTGTAAGGAGTTCGCTAGCCTTCATGCTTTCCCATTCTGCCTTTCCTTTGACGTGTTGTCTGCTGCCTTCAAGATTGGGCCAGATCTGTTGCCTTGGGCCCTTCTGTTATACCTATGGCCCCAGAATTTGGCAGATTCATCATTCCCCCCTCTGCAAGTTGCACCTTGTCCTCAAGGTGGAAGGTCGGAAACTGATTCTGAATATTAGTTTCTGATCCACTTCTTGCACCTTGAGGGTTGGTCCTTCCATTTGAGGGGATCCCTCCCATACAAAGTCTTTAATGGTGTCATTCCTGTGCTACTGTGGTATGTTGTATTGTACTAGTACTCAGCCCATGTTAGCACTTTGATCACTACTTTGGAGTATTTCCAGCAAAACACCTTGCGTAAGTCTTGAGGCTTTTGTTCACCACTTCTGTTTGGCTGCCCATCTCAAGGTTATAGGAAGAACTATATTTGAGGGTTGTGCCAGCCATATTAATCATCTCCCTCCAAAATTGGCTAATAATAAAAACGCGGTCTTGATCCTACACAATGGCCCTTGGGAACCCTTGCAAGTGAACTAGCTCCTCAACAATTTTTTCTACTACCTATTTAGGATCATAAGGATGGGATAGTGCAATGAAGTGATCATACTTAGTGAATATGTCCACTACAATTAGTATTGTGCCGAACGGTTGGCTTTTGATCAACCCTCCTATGAAGTCCATATTAAAGTCTTCCCAGTTTTCTCGAGGAATTGGTAAGGGCTGTATCAAACCTGCAGGACTCAAGGCTCCATATTTGTTCTTTTTGCAAGCATCACATCAAGCTACATGCTCCTGCATATCCTTCTCCATGCTGTACCAATACACAACAGCCAACAACCTTTTATGGTTCTTGAAGTATCCTGAGTGACTGCCCATCAGATAGTCATGAAACTCCTTTATAAGTTCTTTGATTTATGGATGATGAGATTAAGTTGCACGGGTTCTTGCATTCTTGTAACTGATAGAACCCTAGATTTTTTTGGAACCTCTGGAGAGCCTTGTTCAAACTCCATAAGGTTAAACTCGTATTCTTAAACATATCACAAACTCATGGCTGAAGTGAGGTCCTTAACAGTGGATTAAGTGCTACGCTCATTGTTGTTCAATTGGTTTTTGACTCCTTGAATGGAAATTATCATTCTCTTTACATAAGAATGTAAAAGTTCTATAGCCGTGTTCTTTTATTCATATCAACTAGTCTATCAATGTACATACAAGATTATAATTACAAGAATTGATTATATAATAGATAGTATCATATATATGTAATATCCTCCCCCAAATGAATACTGCTTACCTTCCTTGAATTTGTGTTGGTTACGAGAGAAAGCCTTAGTGAATATATCAGCAGTATGATTCTCCCGAATCTGTTAAGAGGGGTAGCCTTGGGTTCTTATTTTGGAAGTGTAAATTAATAGAGGATGGTGTACTGATGTGAAATTCAGAGTTAGCATTACAGTTAAGGAGCTCGCTGGTTTTGTGTACCGGTTGAGTTGTCTCTGTACCAAAGAAACTTTTTATAGTCGTATGGAAATCACTCCTACCACCTTCAAACCGTTTCTAATATTGGGATGTATTGCCTGAAGAGTCAAACCTCATGCGTTCTATTCTTTTGTTTTTGTTTTCCTTTGAAACTGTTGTGACAAGTCTACTGAAAAGTGTTCTTTTATAGCATCCTCCATCAAACCAATATCGTGTTTCATGTATTTCATATTTTTCCCCTTCTTCAGATTGCCCAGCGTGTAGAGGATTTTTCTTGTCTTTGTTTATCGTATCCCTCTTAATCTTGGAATCTCCCTTTTTATCTTGATAACTTCTTTTATCTCCTTTGAATTATGGATGTCTTATCTTATGTGGATATATTATCTTGTCAACAGGTAGAATCAACATTTACCATGCCTACAAGTATCATATGGCTATGAATCTTTCTTGCACTATATTAATTCCAATAATTTGATATAGATTCTTTAAACAGAAATGCTAAAGTTTCTTTTCTTCAGGCTGGGAGGCCTACATTGTCTAATGTCAATTTGGATGTACCTGTTGGTAGCCTTGTTGCAATTGTGGGCAGTACTGGAGAAGGAAAGACATCACTCATATCTGCGATGCTTGGGGAGCTTCCTCCTACCGTAGATGCAACTGTTGTTATAAGAGGGACAGTTGCTTATGTACCGCAAATTTCATGGATCTTTAACGCAACTGTATGGTGTTTATATGTTTTTTTTTGCTTTGTTCTTTGTTGAATACTAGAATATTTCATGACATTTTAGTGGAAAGAAATGTCGAACATGGAGATAGTACTATAACATTGGTTTATGACTTAACTGCAGTCATATGCAACAAAACTCTTTACATTTTTTGACATGATCCTCCACCATTCCTGCACAAGCTAAATCTTGTGGCTGATTAGATGTTAATAATTAAAATCTTGAGAGTTTGATGCTATTTTTCAATTGTTCCCTATGATAATTGCTAGATGACCAACTGATCAGTTTTCTATGCACAGGTGAGGGATAACATTTTATTTGGTTCTCGCTTTGACCCTTTGAGATATGAGAAGGCATTAGATGTTAGTGAACTGCAGCATGACCTCGAGTTGCTTCCTGTGAGTATATCGAGAAGGTTATATGATTCATGTTGGTCTTATACAGTTGACATACAAGTTAACAAGGTCTGTGGCTTAATGAATAGGGTGGTGACCTTACTGAGATTGGTGAAAGAGGGGTAAATATCAGTGGTGGTCAAAAACAAAGGGTATCCATGGCTAGAGCTGTCTACTCCAATTCAGATGTATACATATTTGATGATCCTTTAAGTGCTCTGGATGCACATGTTGGAAGACAGGTTAATGTCATGCTAAATTATTTTATTCTTACCACAAAAACTGTTCTTATTGGTTCTTCATTTGTGATTAAGGGAGACAGTTAGACTGCTTCAGATGCTTGCATGCTGTAAAAAGTTGTGATCTAGTAAATAAATTTTAAAATGAACTAATACTATGAGGTAAATGAAATATCCAATTGTTCATCACCTTTTTAATGAGCTCTATATTTGTCTTTGCTGCTTTGTTTTGTGCCATTAGCTATGGAATTTTGATTTCAATTTTAATCTTAATGTTATCTAACTTGCATATCATTTCAGGTGTTTGACAAATGCATCAAAGGTGAGTTGAGAGGAAAAACCCGAGTTCTTGTTACAAACCAGCTACATTTCCTTTCACAAGTCGATAGAATTATGCTGGTCCATGATGGTATGGTAAAAGAGGAGGGAACATTTGAGGAGCTCTCTAACCATGGACCACTTTTCCAAAAGCTTATGGAAAATGCAGGAAAGATGGAGGAGTATGCAGAAGAAAACAAAGACAGTGAAAGTAATGATCAAAAGTCCTCTTCAAAATCTGTTCCCAACGGAACAGCTAATGATATGGCAAAAATTGAAAATAAACCGAAAGAAGCCAAATCTGTTCTGATTAAGCAAGAAGAACGAGAAACAGGTGTTGTCAGTCTGAAAGTTCTACAGAGGTAAGAAAGGAGAATAGATTGATGGAATATAACTATTACATGTAGTAGTAATAAATTGGATACAACTCCACACACTCCTCCTGGGTACATCTTCATATTGCAGTATCTTTCATTCTTTATTTGGAAAGAGAACAATATGGTGGAATTTTCATCTGGTGTTCCTGTTTCTTTTGGTCTTTCTATTTCCATGCACTTCTCTATTTGTCTATCTGGCCTTTCATCTTGTTACGTTGTGGTGATTTTAGGTACAAGAACGCATTAGGAGGATTTTGGGTGGTGCTAGTACTCTTTACATGCTATATCTTAACAGAAGTGTTGCGAGTCTCTAGTAGCACATGGTTAAGCCATTGGACAGATCAGAGTGGGTCAGTGGGTTATAATCCTGGTTACTACAATCTGATATATGCAGCGCTGTCATTTTGTCAGGTGTGATTTAATATTAGAAAGAGGAATCATTTTGTATAGATGTCAAGTCAGTCAGTGAATTCAGTTTTTGGCATCTACATTCATTAAAATAGTTTTGCACCTGATTCAAGATAATATCTTATGACATAACTTTATGTGGTTGTGCGTTATGATAAGAATCTTCATATGCAAATGAGAACCATGTTAAGATATTAAATTTCTATTTGCTCTATCGTTTTCTATTTCACTTCTTGGCATCTACATTCATTAAAATAGTTTTGCACCTGATTCAAGATAATATCTTATGACATAACTTTATGTGGCTGTGCGTTATCATAATAAGAATCTTCATATGCAAATGAGAAACATGTTAAGATATTAAATTTCTATTTGTTCTATCGTTTTCTATTTCACTTCTTGGCATCTACATTCATTAAAATAGTTTTGCACCTGATTCAAGATAATATCTTATGACATAACTTTATGTGGCTGTGCGTTATCATAATAAGAATCTTCATATGCAAATGAGAATCATGTTAAGATATTAAATTTCTATTTGTTCTATCGTTTTCTATTTCAGGTTTTGGTGACTTTTACAAATTCTTTCTGGCTAATCATATCAAGTCTTTATGCTGCTAGAAGATTGCACGATGCTATGCTCCACTCCATTTTACGGGCTCCTATGGCGTTTTTTAATACCAATCCTCTTGGGAGGATTATCAATAGGTTTGCAAAGGATCTAGGTGATATAGACCGTAACGTTGCTCCATTTGTGAATATGTTTTTGGGCCAGGTTTCCCAGCTGCTTTCAACATTCATCTTGATAGGGATTGTCAGCACAATGTCCTTGTGGGCAATAATGCCATTATTGGTGTTGTTTTATGTAGCCTATCTATATTATCAGGTATGAACATTTTATGACAGATCTTTTGTGACTTATATTTTAAAATCATTTAGCAGTATCTAATTGAACATAATTCATTGGATGCGTTTCATCTTCTCAAAGTCTCAATTTGCTTAAGCTTAGACCCTAGGGGAATTTTTTTCTTGGTAGCAAAACTTTATGCTGCTCTCTTTGGCAGTATGCATACAACTTGTACCATCTGACAACCCTGCCTGCTATGCGTAGCATTTAACCAGTTAGCAACCAGGTGATGTAGTTTAGAGGTCATTTTTCTTTTCTTTTGTTTTTATTTTTCAGTGGTCAAAATGCAAGCACGTATGCCTTATTCAATAGACTTTTTATTGTTCGTCACATAAATATGGGTTTACTCTTGATAATATCAATACACAGTTTTAATCCTTACTAAAATTCTCAAATATTTTCTATAAAGATCAGTTTTCAGTTTATGTTAGTTTATTTATATATGCGATTTTTCTTCATTTTAGAGCATGGCTCGTGAAGTGAAGCGCTTAGATTCTATCAGTAGATCTCCTGTGTATGCTCAATTTGGAGAAGCACTTAATGGTCTATCAACTATCCGTGCTTACAAAGCTTATGATCGAATGGCTGACATTAATGGAAAAGCCATGGACAATAATATACGATTCACTCTTGTGACCATGAGTGGCAACCGATGGCTTGGAATTCGTCTGGAAACTTTGGGCGGCCTTATGATATGGTTTACTGCATCTTTTGCTGTATTGCAAAATGGGAGGGCTGAGAACCAGCAGGCATTTGCATCCACAATGGGGCTACTACTTAGTTATGCTTTAAATATTACTAGTTTGCTCACTGCGGTACTCAGACTTGCAAGTCTCGCTGAGAATAGTTTAAATGCAGTTGAGCGTGTGGGTACTTATATTGATTTGCCTTCAGAGGCTCCACCTATCATTGAGAGTAACCGTCCTCCTCCTGGGTGGCCATCATCTGGATCAATCAGATTCGAAGATGTTGTTCTTCGCTATAGGCCTGAACTTCCACCTGTCTTACATGGCTTGTCTTTCACAATTTTTCCAAGTGACAAGGTTGGCATTGTGGGTAGGACAGGAGCAGGAAAAAGTAGCATGTTTAATGCTTTATTCCGACTTGTGGAGTTGGAAAGAGGAAAAATCTTAATTGATGACTGTGAAATTGCCAAGCTTGGACTGGCTGATTTACGTAAAGTTCTTGGAATTATCCCCCAGTCACCTGTTCTCTTTTCAGGTATGTACATTTTTCACTTTATTTTAAACATAGCATATGACTCTCACTCAATATTAAGTTTCATTGCAATTAAAAATTTTCTTCCTTGCGTGTCTCAGTCAACTGCATGGCTTGTTGATTCATTAGCATATGGAACAAGCCAACCTTCTTTAAGACATGACCTCAGTCTCCCCCAGGACGGGGGAGAGAAAAGAAAACTTGAAAACAACAACATTATTGGAATTTCTGATAGGCGCATCATGCATCTACAGATACTTTACCATTTAACTGATCGCAGGGGTGGTTAGGCTTGCTTCCTTGGTTGGTCTGACGGTATTAATGATCGTTTATTTAATTGTTGTCTTCAACTTAATATGCTATACATACCCATTAGATAAGCCTTCCTTACAAATTAAGTAGGACTGTGGTAGTTTAACAAGTTTAAATTTTATTACTTGGGAGTTTTGGAGTTTTTTTTTTTTTGTTTCTAGGGGACTGGACTTATAATTTATTTTTTTATCTTAATGCAAAATTTTCAAATTACCTTCGCTATGATGTGTAAACTTTTCCCTTCACATTACCTTTGCTTAAACCCTAAATTTCAGCAATTTCTAATTCGTAGTTTATTCTATAATGTCTTAAATTGGTTTTGTGGATTCAGGCTTTCAACTTAATTTGGTTTTATATATGCAACAATATGAAAGTTTGAATAAAATCATAGCAATTACATTCATCTCATATTGCAACTTACAGGAACTGTGAGATTTAACCTGGATCCTTTTAATGAGCACAACGATGCTGACCTTTGGGAGGCTCTGGAGAGAGCACATTTGAAGGATGTGATTCGAAGGAATTCATTGGGACTTGAAGCTGAGGTAAATGCTAAATGGCTCTTTAATTATGGTTTCTTGTGTTTGTTTTGTATAGTACAACTGTCATTTTCTGTTCATCTCCTAGTATTTCTGCTTTAATACTTATTTTGATTTATGGTAATGACGGTTGAATGAATATCCTTTCAATTTCTGCATATGTACGTTCTCGTTCTACAGTTTGAGTTACTCAGATTGATGTCTTATTAAAGCCCTTGCTTAATTAATAGCATGTATTGAGGCAATATTCTTTGATAAATCCTGAGATTAATGAAACATTAGCTCATAGCGTTTTATTTGGTGGTAATCTTACAGATTTAATTTCTGCTTCTTGAAGTGCTAAATTTGTTGGATTTATTGGCATACAAGAGGGGAGTGAATTGGGTGACTTTAAAATCTTTCAAAAACTTTTGCAACTAAGAGAAGCAACGAGTCAGTGAAAATGCTTGAAAACAGAGTAAGTGCAAGATGAGCTTTTAAAACAAGAATGGAGAGGAAGGAGGAAGCTATGCGTACAAATATTTATGTGGTTTAGTCATACAACTAACTCGATAAATTGAAAGCTATTTAATGTCCTGTGCTTACTTTAAAAAGGCAATTCAATGCATAAAGTAAAAGTTAGAAAGCATTTCATGTTCGAAGCCAATCTTGTTAACACGCATTAGACAAAATCCAGACAGTAAAGCTTGAGTACTTCACTTGTTAAACATAATAACCAACAAGTTACGTGTTATGTGAAGTTCAAACCTAAGTTAAGCATAGACTTCAAAACACGTTAGACAGAAGGATTAACACGGTAAAGGAAGGATCATGTATGGTTGAGTTGAAACATGAAGCTTGACAACGCATTAGCTCAAGATGCTTAACACGTTAAGAAAGCATTAAAGACAACCACAAGTTCTCAAAGGCTTGGTTAA
>QFDD01002223.1:0-19410 GCA_006871305.1 Vachellia collinsii | reverse complement strand
ATTAGCTTGTACTTTATTAGGAGATTAACTCCTTTAATTAGATTCAATTCTTATTGGTATTATATTATTTTTTTTCTTTTGTTAAAATATAAGTATTCTGTTCTATTTCAGAACCTTTTCGTGCATTAAATGTTAGTCTTACATTGTATTTTGTGTAATGACGTGCTCAGAGTTTGTCAGTTTTGATGTCGCTTTTGGGCCCAATGGAAGGAGGTTCTAATTTATCCATCCAATTCCAAATTTGACAAGGACTTTGATTATTTAAAAGAAAGTCATACAAATAACTAAAGGCAGTTTTAAATTTTAAATTTCGGTATTGGATCTTCTCCTTACTCTCCAATTTTCATTTCAATTCGGAGCATCACTTCGGTCAAAACAAAAAAAAAATTAAATAAAAGAAATAATTTACAAGTTGCATTTTCCAGCATAAACACTCTTGATGTGATTATAAAATTCACGATTAAAAAAAAAGCAACAAGGATTTAATTTAGTGAAATAGTTTAGTCTCTCATAACATGAAAAATAAATATTTGAATCTCCATTAAAAGATGTACTTTAATTTAGTGCCCTATAACGTTTCATATAAGATTGCGCTCAGTAGCAAAATACTTGTACTAACTAAACATACTCAAAAATCCTTTAAATGAAAAATTATCTTCTTAAGTATGAAGTGAATTACACTCTAGGTTGTGAGGGGAAAAAGTAGAAAGGGGCAGAGATCAATGATAGAGATTGGGGAAAAAAAAGTGTTGCAGGGCAAGGTGAAATTGACATGAAGCTAAGCCTCACCCTGTATGTGTTTTTCACATTTAATTCCCCATAGCAAACTCATCATTTTTTTTTAAATGATAGACAAGCATTCTCCATCTTGAAACGACCAAGTGGGCTGGGCCTTACCTGAACGGGCCTTCTATGTGGACATTGCAATGGACCCGGTTAGGTTTCCTCAAGGCCCACATTCTGACCATGTTTATTTTTCACTTGTTTATAATCAAAGGAGTGGGTTCGATTCCTGGGAGTGTCACTTTGTTGTGGCTCCAGTCGCGGCGCTTGGAAAGGCATCCTAACTCCTGGGTGTCTAGGTAAACGCCTGAGGGTAATTGACAGCTCGCCCTGCCCAATATTGGTATGACCTAGAAGGAAGGGAGATTTCGCCCTGCCCTTGGATCGTGGGTGAGCCCAACCCCTTTCCAAAAATTTATGTACAAAAAAAAATTGTGAAGCAAAATAAAACTATGAGCTCCAACCAACAGACACAGGTTGATCTGGTTGGTAAAAAATTGAATAACAGTTTATAAGATTGTGAATTCAAATCTCGTTATCCATATGAGAACTTTGTTGATGGGACATCTATAAATACCTTTATAAGTATTCTTTGAGCCTAAAGTATACCTTGGCCTTGATGAACTCCGTGACCAAAATCATCCAAACTTTTTTGAACACAAACACAATTAACTCTAGTAAGATGATACATATACTTTAGTTTACAATAAATTACACTGCTCATGTTTTATTGATAATGCTTTAACTTTCTATAAATTTTAATTAGGATATAGAAAATATGTAGATGAAGATATCACATAATGCTATAAGCCCAATTGAAGCTCAAAACATACATATTTAATGATAAGCCCACAACAACAGTGACGGGGTTAAGTCTAGAGGATGGGGCTAGCGCCTTACGATGTGTCAAACTAATATTTAAAACTCTTCTAAGAGCGGCGTTTACATTTAGCGCCCAATAATGTTTCAAATGAAATTGCTTCCAATATGAGAATAGTTACAAAATTCTGTTATTAATTCTTTTACATGGAACTTTACAGTAATTATTCATACAAAAAAAATTATATATCTAACAATCACATGCTCATTTGACCACCCCCAACCCGATATAGACGAACGTGATTGGCAAAAAACAATATGGCTTGTATGTAACCGAAGAGGGATACAAAAGTGTGCTGCCCCAAGAAGAAGAAGCCGTAAATAGAGGTGGCACATATGGATATGGGTGGTTGCTGTCAAAGAGCATTTAAAAGCACTGTACCCTACTTGTTTAGGCCCCTACATGTATAGCCTGCATCTCTATCCTCCTCCCTCTCTCCCTCACTCTCTCTCTCTCTCTCTGTGTTAAAAATCCTTTAATGCCTTGGAAATCTCACTCTTCACAAAAACACTCACCATTCACCAATGGTTTTTCCCCCTGCCTTTCCGATTCCTCTCTGTTGTTTTTACCCACTTCCAAATTACCATCTGTTTTAACTTTTTTTTAACCTCCATGAGGTTTATTTAAATATTTACGTTTATGTAAATTGATATTAAATTTATTACATATATTTATTTTATAAATTATATTAAAAAAATAGTTTTCATTGTTAATTTAAACATATCGATCACTCTAGGTTAAGATCACCACGAGAGAAAATAAGCAAACTTCTTGAACTTGTTTGGATAATCATTAGTAAAAATAACTTTTTATCCGAACTAAATTTTGAAAAATAATGTTAAGGTAAAAGTCAACTAGAGTTATTTAATTTATATTTGAGTAAACTCTTACAGAAAAAAAATCAATTTAACATAAACTTAGTTAGTTAGATAATTTTCACCAAAAAAAAAACTCAGTTAAATATTATATTGAAATGTCAGAAAAATTTACTTCAACGTTAAATTGACTTTCAAACAGGAAGTAAGTTACCCCTAAAAGCCAAAACTATGTCAACCATCAAATTTTTCTTTCAACTACATACCTTTTTTATTTTGTTCTAGCTGACTTCTAAGGTTGGTTTGCTTAAAATTAATTTTTAAAGAGTGATTATATATAATTCAAAATAAATATACGAGAGAATGAAATCCACAATATTTGCATGAGTAAATATGATATCTTTGTCTAATAATATAGGATACTTCAAAAGCTACTGGCACATCATTTCATGAGAATACGATTATCTGATAACAACAAAGAACTTAAATTTGATGTCGTGGCATAAAAACATTGCAGGTTTTCAAGAAATGTTTCATTTTTAATATTGTCTTTTTTTTTCCCAGAAAATCATTGGATATGCAATTTTGTCCTTAGAAAATAGAAATGTCATGACGTAACATTGTACAGCTTCAGAGAGCCAGAGGATTATACTGTTTTGGTACGAAGTATTCACAATCACAACCATATCTCAAATGTTCAGAAAACTTCATTTGATTTTATTTCACCCCTTCCATTCCACTTATATTTCTCTCTTTGCCTATTCTGTTAGTGGTGTTTCAAATCACTACTCAAAATTATATTTTTAAAAAGTTAATATAATCTTTAATTTTGTAAATTCGCTTTTATTTTGTTTTTTATCTTTTAAATTTAAAATCAATGTTTTTCATTTTTCAAAAGATAAAATAATTCAGATTTTTATTATATTTAAAGATTAATTTTTTTAAATAAAATAAAATTTAAAAGATTAATATCATTTGTTCTAAATATAAAGCACCAAAATAAAAATGAAAATAAATTTGAAGGTTGAGGGATTCTTAAAAAAGGATAATTAAAAAAAGCTCATTTTAAGGAATACATCTGTTTTCTGTGATATCTAATTAGTAAACTGGTAATTACTTTCAAACTTATTATAGAAAGAACTAAATGTGGTTGTTACTAAATAAGCTAATGTGATCGTGTGATTTCGTGTTAGAAAGAAAGCGCAAAGGGAAAACTACAAATTGGAACAAGTAGAAGAACTGTTCCATGGGACTTTGATTAAAGAGCTATTTACAGAAACCATGAATAGACCCATCATCCAGCATCAATCTACATCTTTTCCAGAAAAGAAAACTGTACTCTATACATATGTATAGCTTGAAAATCCCAATAAAGCAATGAAATTAATGGAAGCCTAGTTCCTCTCATATAACATATAGCCTCCAAATTCCTTTGCTTTCTCAGTCATTTTGTTGCTTTCTCATCTTCCTAGAAGTTTTTTTTTTTAACAATGTAGGATTTCAATTTAGTTTTGCTTACCTTATGATCTAACTGATCAACCGTTAGACGAAATATAAAGTAAAAATGGCTTTTATAAAAAAGTACTACATTTAGATGTGAAAAGTTGACAATTTATGTATTCCCACCAAGTAGTAAAAATAACGAGTTGCATCATCTTTCAGCAGAATTGAACAGGAACTAAATCAAGTCAGTTCACAGTTTTTTCCCCTTTCTTTCATATTTGGTTCAAACAATATGACCTTGTTGCTGTTGCTGGCATGGTTTTACTCCAAAAGGAACATGACTTGATGATCCTGGCATTACTCCTCCAACTAGGTAGCAAAGTTGAGGGTTGTCCCATGCCCCAAAACGCCTTCCCATTTTTCCATAGAATTCTCCAGAGAATTTAAGCTCTCCTGTCAGATTATTGCCATTCAGGTACAGTGCATTGAGAGAAGGAAGTGTTGCTAATTCTGTTGAGAGATTCCCTGTGAGGTTGTTGTCACTGAGACCTAAATGTCTCAATCTCTTCAATTTTGATAGAGACTCAGCTGGAATTTCCCCTCTCAACCCCACATTTGAGAGCTCAAGAACTGCCAAGTTCTGAAGCTTTTCCCAATTTAGGGCCCTCAAACTTCCACCAATTGGATTATTTGACAAGACTAGTTCTTCTAATGAACACATCTCTTGAAAAGATTGTGGTAACCCACCTAAGAATTTGTTGTTCTTGAGGTCCATGAGGGTCAGGTTCTTGAGATGACCAAGCTCTTTTATCAGATTGCCTTCTAAGTGATTGTTGCTCACATCAAGCTTCAACAGTGAAG
This sequence comes from Vachellia collinsii, assembly GCA_006871305.1. Lineage (NCBI taxonomy): Eukaryota > Viridiplantae > Streptophyta > Magnoliopsida > Fabales > Fabaceae > Vachellia > Vachellia collinsii. The sequence goes on along the minus strand of QFDD01002223.1, from coordinate 14,628 downwards.
TTAAACTTCCAAGTGATAGAGGCAAAGGCCCAGATAGTGAGTTCCCACTTAGATCAAGGATTAACAACTCATTAAGGCCATTAAAAACATCTGGAATGTCCCCAGATAATGAATTTCCTGAAAGGACTAGTTTTTTTAACTTTTGGAGGTTGCCAATGTGTGGTGGTATTTCACCTGCTAGTCCATTTTCTAGCAGTATTAGTGATTGAAGGTTCTTCAGGCGACCAAGAGAGGAAGGGATGGTTCCAACTAGACCCGGGTTGGATCGGAACTCGAGAGACTCTAAGCCGCAACTCAGTTTCTCCCAGTAGTTTCCTTTGGGGATGGAAAATGGGAATTTGTCAAAACAATTGAAGAAGGACAAGACTTTGAGGTGGCTGAGCTCAAATAAGTGTGATCTGAATTGTAAGTTTGAGGCACAAGTAAGGGAATTGTCATGAACAGGTCCAATGTTCAGCGTTGTAACATACCAGAACCCATTTATCAGATCACATGAGACACCCTGCAGTATATAATTCAGCACAGAAATTAAATTAAACATGTTGAGTTGCTAAACACACAAACATGTGAGCTATATATATACATCCACATATAATGGGTTATGAACATGATCACTGAACATTGCATGTAACTTGTACAAAGAACAGTAGAGACTTTTGAGTTTTGACAGATAATTATAGTTGCAGTACTTCCTGCAAAAGTAATAATATCAAGTTTCTTCCTTTTGCTTGCAGCAGAATCCTAAAACTTGAAATTAATCAAGGACACTGGACTCCAGATACTCAAAGAAGAAAGAAGTTCAAAACGTCTAAGGTCTTATTTTGAGCACAGAATAAAGGGGTGTGTGTATCTACCTGAATAGGAGTCCATCCGCAAGGATCAGGATAGAGATCTGAGCCATTCCACCAATTACCAACAAAGCCTTGTATGGTAGAGTAAAGTGCTTCAAGCTCTTTCTTCTCCATTGGAACCATATCAGCTTCTCCTTCTACTTGTCCAAAACACCTTGAACCCACAAAAAGAATGAACACAGCCAAAATGGTGGGACTAATAACAAAAGTTTTGCTGCTCATGATGATGAGGGTATGGAGTCAAAGTAGGATTATAACCAAACCCAGATGATGAACAGAAGCATGAGAAGAAGAATGAAATAAAGAAAGAAATGAGGGGGAATCAAGCGAAATGCCAAAAGGGGTTTCTTGTTTCCATAGGGAGGAAGAAGAAGATGCTAAATTTATGCTCAAAACAAGGTGTGATGAAAAGCACAAAAAAGCAGAGTAAGAAATCTGACTCCTTTAGCTGCCTAGCGTTTAATAGAAAATCTAAGGAAGTAGAATACTATATAGGCAGAGAGAGAGCGATGGATGGAAGCCAAGGAGCAAGCAAAAACTTAGCACAGTTATCGAGGAAAAAAGTCAATAAGAAATTATTGTTTTTATTTGTAATGAACTCTGTTTCCATTATCAGAGCTGTAGCAACTAGCAAGCAGTGGAGAGCGTCTGTGATAATAGAAAGCAAAAGCTATAGGCTGCTTGCTTTATATATATATATATATATATCTCTAGATGTAAAATACGGTTCTGCTTTGCATTGTGCTTCTCTTATGCTACAAAGTTGGGAAACTAGTTGAGGGCAGGAGTGAGAGAATTTGGAAGGCTATGAATTAAGAATTGGGGATGGAGAAAGGGGTTTGGTAGTTGAAACGAATTATGGTTGCAGAGGAAATGTTGAAATTGAAAGGGATTAGTTGGGAAGATATGAGGTTTAGCAGAAAGGCGAGAAATTTGAGAAGACAGAGAACAAAACTAAAGATGCATGGAATTTGCATGGAGTCCAAATAAAGATTATTTAGGGTAAGTCACAGTTCACATCCACTTTTTAGTTTTTACCCTAATATATTATAGTAAATATTAGAATTAAAATATATGCACGTATTTGTGACTTATCCAACATTTTAAAAGTTTTTTTAACTAACGTTCAGCATATTTAGGTATTTTTTTTAGTAATTTTTAGGGTAACAATTAGCATTCTAAATTACTTTTCCAAATGGTACTCAATGTCTGTTAATTTATTATGTTTATTACTATTGGAAAAAAAAATACTTGAAAAATGGTTAAATGACAACAAAAAATATTTTAGAGAATTGGATGTTTATATCCGCCAAAAAATATTCTAAGATGTCAAGGGTCTCTTTGGCATGAGAGGGGGAGGCAAAGTGAGTAAAGAGAAAAAATTTTAGTTGAATTTAAGAAAATAGAGAAGTTGGGTTACAAGTTTTAATTAATTTTTCTTACTCTTTTATCTTACAACTTATTTTTGTTAAAATTTTATAATCTCACTTCTCCAATTATTGTAAATGCAACTTACAAATTTTTTTTCTCCCTTCTAGATCCCTCATACCAAATAACCCTTAAATGAACCCATAAATTAGCTTAGGATAGCAAGTGTTACTAAAAAAAATACTTTGTGATGTTGGATATATCTTAACCCTAAATATTATTATACTAATAATTAACTTTATTATGTTAAAATTATGCTACATTAAATAAATTGTTGTATGCATTTGGTACACCACATCATTTGTGCACTTTCAAAATTTCTCTATCCAAACTTTATTTTTTCTTTCATACGATTTTCAAAGTAAAGCGAAACCTTTAAAAAGTAACTGTAGCATTTTGATTTGTAAGAACGTAAATAATGTTGTGCACCCAATGCATACAATGATTTCACTGCTACATTATTGAAATATTAAACAATAGGCAGGTGTTAATCAGGACAATAATACACTGTAAGTTTTTACAATAAATTAAATATGGATTAAAGTAGTTGGCGAAAAAAAAAAGGGATTAAATCATGGAGATGTAAGTGGGGTTGAATTATCTTGGACATTAATGTAGAGGGCTATAACATAGTAGTGTCCTATTGGGGATGTAGGGTTTTGAAGAGCAGCACTGTGAGGGGCAGAAGGAAAAAGAAATGACAGAAGGAGCACAGCAGCATTGAAAAGGGAAAAAGATAGCCATAAAACTATATTGCTTCCTCACTCTTTGGATTTGACCCAAACCCTTCCAAGTTCTTGAACTTTCAAGGATTTATGGGGTCTCTTCCTCTTTTTATTTTATTTACCTAAATAACTAGATTTTGGATCTCATCCCTTTTTTTTTTTCTAACTGAAGACCCTTGATAACAAAGTGTGCATAAAAACCAAAAATCAAAATATCCTTACCTTGATGATGAGGATTTTATTGATGGATGACATATAAATAATTATATAAATGTTCTTTAAGTCCAGAAATATACCTAAATCTTAGTGAGTTTTCAAAAATCAAGATCCACCACATCTAAATTTTTCTTATAAAAAAACAGAATCCTTACCTCTAATGAAATTAGGTGTCAAGAATCTCAAAATTGACATTCACGTGGTGTACCTTAAAAAAAACCAATATTAGTTTTTTAAAAAAAACATAATCAAAAGTAACCCTATAATCACATATGATTATGGTATTAAAACTCAACTTGGGCCAATCAGTTAAACCAATAAACTAGTGAATCAATTCCTTAATGGATCCAATTAAGAGTTCTAAACGAGTTGATTGGGCCACATTTTTTAGTTTTTCACTCCACTTGTTAAGCTTGAAGGGAGATGGTTTTGGGTTAAACAAATAGCATAATATCATATTTATTCTTTAATAATTTTTGTTAAATTATGTGTGATTTATACATTAATATTTCACTTACTTATGAATTTATGCCCATTTTAATTTAAATAGTGTATTATTTAGGTTTATATATAAATATTTTTGTATATTATAATTAAATTAGGTTATTTTAACCATGGTTGAATTCACTTCGGTTTAACCGTAAACCCTTAAACATTGGGAAAATATTAGCAAAATCCTATGGAAGGATTAAAATATCAAAAACGTCCTATTGACAAGTCCCAAGCCACCATTAACAAGTTTTCAAGTTATTATTGATAAGTTCAAATCACCATTGACAAGTCTTTGAAACTTTTCTGATATTTTGATCTTCCATGGAACTCTAATGCTATTTTCTCTTAAACATTTATCATCCTATTTAATAACCCTACAATTTTCAAGTATAAGATCTTCTTAGTGCTAGTAAGTATATAATTTTAGTCATTTTGAAAATTGGTCAAAGGTAATTCAAAAATAAACAAAACTACATCATTCTGAAGCTTCATGCCTTGAACAAAGCAATGGGGACTAGATTGAAATATTAAGGTCCATTTAAGGAGGAAGATGAAGAATGAAGTGGAAGTTGGAAGGTAAAGATGGAATCTCATATAATTATTTTTTAAAAAATAAAAAAAATTATTTCAAAAAAGGGAAAAAAACAAAGGATGGTGAATTAAGATAAATTTAAAGAAAGATAGTGCAAAAGAGAAGAGGACCACACCACAAGTTAAGAGTAGGATGGGGAAGATGTGATAATAAAGACTAAAGGACACTTAGCCATAGGCCCATAGCCCACGCCCTACCCACTCCTCATTCACGGCCTAGTTCCCTCGTAATCCTTAATTACTTTGCTTTTTACTCTCTCTTTTTTTTTTAAGAAAAAAATGTTTCTTAAAAAAGTTGGTTAAATTTGTTAAAGGTAATAAATGTGTAACAAAAAATAGATTATCTTCAATCCTTAATATAAGAGTCAATTTACATTTTTGGGAGATTAAAATAAGTTTAATAAATTACTTAAATATAACATATATTCTGAAATACATGTATATTATCAGATTATTTATCAATTTATAAATCAGAAAAATGATAAATATATTAGTTAACTAGTTTCCTTAACCTCCATTAAAAAAATATCTTTAGTACTAAATATATTTAGTACTTGTAGCCCCAATTTTTTCTTACTTTTTTTTGGCAAAAGAAAAAATATCTCTCTATTTCTTTTTAATTAAAATAATCCAAAACTAAAAATTATGATCGAATTCTATCCCAACTAAAGTTAAAAATATGAAAATGCCAATTTTTTTTGTTATAAATAAATGTATTTGGTTAAAAAAAAAGTATAATCTTGTTTGTTTTGCTTGGCATTAGTATCAAAGGGGTGTGTACAAGTAATGCTAGTTTGGACATTTCTTGAATTGCAATTATAATTGTAATGTGTTTAATGAATACACACGTATTCTAAACATATATCCTACATTTTAATAATTTGAAAGTATTTTCGTATCGTATTGGTATCATATCCAATCCTCTTATCGTATTAGTACATCATAGCTTCAAATTAATGCCAGATGGTGTAATGTGCAGCTAGGATGTACCACATAGCCAAATTCTGTCCATTGTATTGTGGGATCAACAAATGGGAACTAAGAATCAACAAAGAAAAATAACCCAGAAACTAACAAGTACCATCTCATCTTGCCAACCATACAAGTCTTAACGAATCTGGAGGCTAACCCCACATGTTAAACATAAAAATATTACATGCCTAAACTACCTATTTCCAAAGGAACAGAGGTGTTATTTCTACCGTTGAATTAATGGAAGGGTGTGAAAAAAAGGCTCCTTCCATCGTCATCGTCATCATGTTGTAAAAAACTTCAATATCTTCTTTCCAATTGATACCTCACCCGGATGATCCTCCTCCTCTTCTGGTTCATCTTCATCGTCATATTCAGTTTCAGCTTCTTGGATTGTGCTGCCGTCCTCATCCACAAACTCATGCGTACCATTCACTTCTTCACTCAACTCGACTTCCGCGGGCTTGGGTTCATCATCGACATTGTCATCGACTATGTCTCTTGGTTCTTCAAACTGCAGAGAGATATATAAGTGCATGAATAAAATAGAACATAGATCTCATATTAAATGCCACCAAATCAATCATCAACACAGGTTGGCATGTTTTACCCTTACAACTCTATCATCTGAGAACTCTACATGATTTACAGTTGACAAAACCTGCACTCTATGTTTGCTTTGAGCATTGCCATCATCAGCAACCACCGATGAAGGACCAGAGGCGACTTTTGGGTTTTGTGCGTCGTTCAATTCACCACCACTAGCTTCTTGCTCAACAGTCTTTGCTCCCTTAGACCCTCGAGCCGGTGGAACTGAGGTCGAACTGCTAACAGGGTGAAATGTTTATCAGAAAAATCATTTTACCATGACTACACTTGATACTCAACAGACAATATGTGCACTGTGCAGTCCTTGGTAAGAAGCATTGACTACACAATAACAACAAAATCTCATCCCACTAGTTGCATCGTGTCATTGTGTTTTATCAACAACCAAATCTAACTATATGCTGACAAGAAATCCAAAGAACATCAGAATATTTATCAAAAATAAATTATGCCCTTTCTGAACCCACAAACCATTATTTGCATGTTAGCCAACGAAGATAGCTGAGGCTCAAATGAAAGATCATTTTAAAAGACAACTCCTAGTTAGTCAGAAATAACAAGGCCAATGACCACTAGAAAAATAAATATACTTCAACGGTTCAAACACTTACTTCAGATCAGAAATTACCATCTTGAGAGCAATTATGTCAGTAATTATATCTCAAAATTAGCATATATCAGTTAATAAATAGAAGCATTGATCCAAAAGTGAATCAATAAGGTGGCACCATGCACAAAGCTCCCACCAAACGGGGTATGACAAGAGAAAAATATACACAGCCTTGCTCTTGCAAGTAGACAGGCTGTTTGCAGAATTTGAACTCATGATCTCCCGGTCACATGGCAGCAAATTTACAATTACATGTTCACCCTCATCAATCCAATATTGAATTCATCTCCAAAATTTTTCACTCCATAACAATTGTTTTGCTAGGGGAAAATATTTTCCTACAACAATTTAAGTGTACAAATAGTAATGACTAATGTTACTAAATAATTAGGCATGTCAAATGATAAAAGAACCTGGCTAAGATCTATTCTGCCAAGATGACAGAACCCTGTAAACCAGAATGGCAAACACAAGCCTGACAGCACAAATTGACTCAGGTTTTTTCTTTATTATATATATATATATTTTTATTTTTTTTCCCAATAAAGGGGGTGGTGTGACTGGAGAATGATATGAACCAAGTGCTGGTCAACAGGCGCCAATTTATCTCTGACACAACACCCATAAGAATTGAGACAAGTTTTCTTTTCTCTTAAAAGAATAAAATTATATTTCAGAACTTCAAAACTAAGCTGCAAGTCTATGGACAAGCAAAGATCTAGACCTGAAAAGGATCAGTCCCACAAACCCACACTAATCCTTAACAAAATAAGCCACAGCTCTAGCACATTGAAACTATAACAATGACCCATTTCATATCCAACAGACCATTCACCAAAAAGAAAACAACCAGGCTATAAATTAATTGAAATGTTTTTGTCATGGATGAAGCTGCCAGAACAAAAATTAAGTAGCTAGCTTACGTTTTGTGGCGCCTGAGATTATATCGCCTCTCCCCCGTTACTTCTTCTGAGGGAGGAACTGTTTGCCTTTTCTTCCTGCGCCCACCAGCTGTAACACTATCAGAGTGTCCTTCAGAATAAGCTTCCTGCTCACTCTGTGTAGCCCAAGAAGTTTGTGCATTCTGCCGCTTCCTTCTAGTTTTAACAACAGCTTTCTCAGTCTGAGTGGACTCTTCTAGACTGTCACCTTTAGCCTGATCAGCATTAAGAGACTCCACATTTGCAATATTCAGTTCATCTGAAGCTTTTCCTAGGAACTCCTTTGCCTCTTCAACTACTGTCTTCACAGAGCGTGTTCTGTTGATTCCAGTTTTGCGTTTCCTGCCAGGTCTGCCTCTCCGTTTCTTTGGAGCTGATTGCTGAGAATCCTCAGGACCTCCTTCTGCCAGACTGTTTACATAACTATAATGATCTAAAGATGGATCATGACTATCATCCACATACCTAATAATGTTGGCAGATTGGAGCTGCTGAATATCGGAAGAGTGATGAGCAATTCCATCTAATGGATGCAGTTCTCCACGGATATCTCTAGTGCCTTCTACATCCAAAAAAGACCCCGAGCCCTCTGCCTTTTCTGTATTGACTTTCTGATCTGACGGTGGAGATGAATCATCCATGCCAGAAGTTCTAATGACATCCCTTTTATTATTAGGAGACAAACTCAAAATCTTAGAAGCACATTGACGGAGCCAAGACACAGACTTTACAGCTCCAGAATTTTTCATGTCAGAAGAAGCATTATCATATGCAGAATTCTTCTGAGGATTACTATCTAGCACTGGTGAAATGGGCGAATGGATCACCACCCTCTCCTTAAACTCAGGGAGCTGAAGGTCAGATACAACCAAATCTCTAACAACTTCTCCGCAGCCCTTGCAGCCCCTCAGCTTCTCAACAAGAGCAAGGAAGCGATTCCTTTCAGCCATAAGATGCTCACGCTCCTTCTTAACCTTCCTGCTCAGGTTCATAAGCATTTCAGAATCTTCATGAATTTCAAGATGGGCTGACTCCAGCTTCTGTTTATTTAATTCAACCTCCTTCCTAGCATTGTCTAGTCTTTGCCGTTCAGACCGCATTTCTTCCCATTCTCTCTCAGTCACATCCTTCAAGACATTAATATTTTTATGCTCCCTTTCCATTTCCTCCTGAAAAGAACTCTCTCTCTTCTGCAAATCTAGCTCCATTTCCTCTTGCTTTCTCTGAACTTCATTCTCAAGATTCCTTCTCCGGGATTCAAAATCTTGAAGCATCTGCGCATGATCATTTTTAGTCTTTTCAGACAAAACTAGCCTATCATGCCTCACGGTATCTGCAAATGATTTCTTGTCCAGTTCAAGCTTCTCCAGCTCTCCCTTTATCTGATCTTGCATAGCCTGTTTCTCCCTCTTCAACCTTTCTTCTTCAGTATGCTGCAGTTTTATTAATTTTTCTTTCTCTGCATTAATTATGCTCTGCTCTCTACTAATTTCAGCTCTTTTTTCATCCAGTACTTCCCATTCTTTCTCAAACCTCTCTCTCTCTTGCTTTAAGCTTTCAGTTTCGTTCAAAATATATTCCCTCTGCAATCTGGCATTCTCAATCTCCTGTTTCAGTTCTGACTGCAACTGGGAATGCTCTTCCCTCTCACTACAAGTTATTTTTAAATCCTCTCTCCCCTTGATCATTTGCAGCTCCTGCTGAGAAATTTCAGCCCTTATGTTTTCAACCTCAACTCTCAGATTCTCCATAGTCTCAATATCAGCAAGCAATTGTTTCTTTTCCATCTCCAATCCTTTCTCTTCAATTTTCATGCTTTTTTCCTTTTCCTTTAATGATTTCAACTTTGACTCAAATTCCTTTTCCTGCTCCTTTATTCTCTCGGCCTTCTTACCCAAAGCTAACTCTTCCTTCCCAGCCTTATTTTCCCTATGGTTGACTTCAGCTTCCCTCTGCTCCAAGGATTCTACCTTTTTGTAGAACTCCTCATCAAGGGACTTCCTCTTGTGTTCCATTTCCAGTTCAATTTCCCGCAACTTCAAATCCAACACATCCTTTTGCTCACCAAGGAGCTTCTGGATTCCCTCCTGCAAAAACCACAAGTACATGAGTCAGCAAGAAACAAAATTGTATAGTATAATGAAGTAATTCAACTAACAAACAACTGCACATTCAAAGAAAGAGTTGATGCATCAGAAATATGTGAGAATGCAAGCTTTGCTTGCTTCTTCATTTGCAATACAGAGCTATTTACAATCTTCAGATACGCAGAGAGATGTGGGAGATAAACATGTGTCCACGTGAATCTAAGGTTATTCTAACTATAGTAACATAGCAATATTAAAAGGAAGCCATGGTCTTAGAAGCATGTCTTCTTGTTCTCTTCAAAGAACTTTACCATATGGCTTCATATTCGTGTCAAAACATCTTGTTCAAGGTGTCTTTAACCCCTTTTATAAGACCATTCTTGCAGCCCAGCAAGACCAAAAGCAGATACATTACATTTCGCACCTTTAAAATTAAATACATCAAAATCTCTTGACATGTGCATAAGCTTTAGTGACAATCTAAGTATTTCTATCCCTAGTAAAAAATGGAAAAACAAATAACCACGTCACCATTAATCTATGCAGTAACTTTGCATGACAATCTATTGTATGCAGACTATATAAGTAGTAGATGCCTGAACTCACTCGTTCTCTAGCACTTAGCTGATGTTCAATTGCAAGTAATTTCTCTTCTTTAATCTCCAGCATACTCCTTAAAGAATCAGCTTCCTGAAACATTATAAGCAGCAATTAAGTTATGGAAAAAACAACAAATAACAATAGGTAGTTACATTTTTAAAAAAAATGAGAAAACAGGAAGGAAGAAACAAACTTTCTCTTTTGTTTCTAAATCTTGAACTGCTTTACTGATCTCAGCTTCCTTCTCTTTCAATGACAAGTTAGAGGAATCAATCTTCTTTTCCAGAAATTCTAGCTCTCTCTTTTTCTGCTTCAAATTCTTATCAATTTCATTTTCCTTCTCCTCTCTCTCACTGAGGTGTTGCCTGCCCTTGCACAGCATCTCTTCTCGTTGCTTTAAGTTCCTCTCCCACTCCTTTAAATCTTCCCTTTGCTTGTAGAAAGTTGCCTCAAATGATTCTCGACTATATGGAATGGTAAAATCTTACTATATGAATTGTTTCAAATATTTCAAGAAATATAACATAATATGCTGTCTAGAAATAGTAGAAATGTGGAGCATCAGACATACTCAGTGACTACAGACAAACGCTCCTTCAAAAGTAAATTTTCACGAGTCTCAACTTCTCGCAATTTCATCTCCAGCTCAGCACTTTTTCTGTTGACCTCAGCAAGCTTAGCTTCTGCATCATGCAACTTCTTGTCAACAACAGACGACTTCCCTTCAATTCCATCAACCAATGCACTTGCTTCAGCCAACTTTGCCTGGGAGGAACACTGGACTTGGTTGTGCTCTTCTCGCATTGCACGTAAAGCTCTTTCAAGCTGCAACCAATCCATTGTGACAGGATCATCATAATAATTAATAAGAACAAACTTCTATAGATTCCTTTTTTTACTACAACTTGTACAGATTCTACACATCTTAGAGATGGGCAACCGTAGCAGCTCGCAAAAGTAACATGCATAGATATCCTATAAATCTGTCATTAATCTGGATAAGAAACTACTAGTAAAACATGAGAAAAATAAATTGCTGTAAGAAATGAACAGCCCTAACCTAGAGGTGAGAACGTTCAAATTCCTAATACTAAAATTCAACCAATAAGACATAAAAGCACAGATAAAGGAAGAATACACCAGGTCTGATTCCACTAATCAATGACCGCTTAAATTTTTCAAAGGAAAGAAAAAGGTTATGTCAATTCCACTCATACAAGGACCATATCCTTCTACCGGATACAACAACAACAACTAAGCTTTATCCCACTAGATGGGGTCAGCTGCAAGGATCACACGACGTAATTGCACTCTATCGTAGATAGGATCCTAAGATAAAAGATCTCTCTCTATAACCTCCTTAAGAATGCACTTCGGTCTTCCTCTACCTCTTTTCAAAGGACTTTATACCGTTTGATCCACCCTCCTTATCGGTGTCTCTAATGGCCTTCTCTAAACATATCTAAATCATCTCAAACGATTTTCTACAATTAATAGATGCCACTCCTAATCTTCCAAGAATTTGATCACTACAAATCCTATCCATTCTTATGGATACTAACAAAAAAAACAACCCTAGAGTAGACTAACATGATACATGTACGTGTGCAGGATGCATGAGTATAAAAACCAAATAAACCACAAATGTCTTGAATACAAGCTCATTGGCAGTCAACATAAATGAAAGAAGTTTCAAAACGAATTGGGAAATTCTTTTGGGTAAATATGTTGTTTCCAACCATCCAACCTTATTTCTTGGGAGCTAGTATTGGCATGTATAATAAATGTTTACCACCCACCATGATACCCAAAAGACAATCATAGATGAACATCTTGCAAGTGGCAAATCTGGGAAAACACAAAGTAGGACATCCCGTTGATTGTTGAACACGGTAGGAAACAGGATGATAATCTACCAGTGAAAAATTATCTGCCGAGGTCTTTCAATTATAAAAAATAAAACTTCCACACATCCAACCAGGAATGAGACACCTAACTCACATTCCTGATAACCTCCTTTACAGTACACCACATCTTAAAGCTAATTTACGTATTGCATAAGACAACATGCAGAAATACACAAACTGACTTAGGTTAGACCAAAGACAACATCATGGACAGCAGAAGATAAATATATGCAAGCACATACAAATTCGGATAGTGAAATGTAATTAAAGAAAGTTACAGACATCAGTCACACACTGCTTCTCTGTGTTCAATGCTTTCCTTAAAATTTCCTCGTGCTTTCCAGCTTCAGATAATGCAATTAAGTGTGATGACTGCTCTCGTTTAAAAATCTCCCGAGTTTCAACTAATTCCTGCCTCAGTTCATCAAACTTTGAGCTCCATTCTTTCTTCTCTATTAGCAGGAGGCCCATGCTGTACTGGTAGTCATAAAGCTGCATGGGGGTGGGGACAGCAAGAGAGAATACATCAGCAGTCAAAGAAACACAGAAAATGTTTCCACAACAACTTGTTTTATTTAGATTTATTTTTTCTTCGAATAGCAAAAAAGAAATAACCCATGTTGCAGAGGTAATGCTACAGATGCAGGCCTATGCAAGAGTATGGAACACAATAGTTTTTCGGAAATATAGGGTACGGATGTGGCAACACATACTGTTTAAATCTATCAAGTCCTATAGTATACGATAATATTTACATGTAAAAAACAGTTAATGAAACTTCTTTGATATATTACTCAATCTGATATTTAAGTTCATTTAACTCGAATAGGTTCAGCTGCAATCTTATATAATATTGAAGTAATTAGTTTTTCTTGTGATTGTTGAGATAGTAATATTTCATTTCCAATCTTTAAGATCGAGTTAAAAGTTCATGGCTTTATAAGCACACTTGCACTTCCAATATGTATTGAAATCAAACTTTAAAGAAAATGACTACATATTGGTTATTTTGGAACTCCTCATGCTTCATGGTCAAGAAGCTGTGTTCGAATTAACAAGGTTTTTTTTTGGGGGGGGGCATCGGGGAAACAAGCAACTGGGGAACATTTTACTATAAAGAAAAGAAGCAACCAAAGCTTTTGCTTAATTGGTCACTAAACTATATCTTATTTTGCCCGTTTTAGATCCATACGGTCTCTCAGTATATGAACATGACAACATGTGCATATCAATTGATTTTAAATATCCATGTAGTGATGAAATTAAATATTACTAGAGGTGAAATTGGAAGCCAACAGTTGGCAAGAAAGAAAGAGAGAAATTGGAAGCCAACAAAAACTTAACATCCATAGTCAAAGACTTGAGAACTAACTTTAGCCACCTTATTCTAAAAGCATCCTGCTGAGGGCAATAAATAAAATCCGGTTTCCTATGCAATCAAAAATAGCCATCATGATACTTGGACTTATCAATTCTTCAGTAATGAAACTTTCTAAACAATAATACTAAAAGAATGCCTTAATTAACACTAACATTTCCAACACAATTAAGTAAAACATGAGAGACATCGCTTGTATTCATTCTGGAGAGTATTTGTTCATAAAGAACATTTGCACATGATTTCATTGTTATTGAAGATGATAAGCTAGTAACTACCAACAGTAAGCATAAAGGCACGTCATAAACCACCAACAAATATTCAAATTCTAAAGCTTACCTCTTTTTCAAGTCTCGAAACCTTCTCCATAAGTGCTTCATGATCCTTCTTCTGCATCACCGCTTCATCCAACAGTCCAGCCTCCTTAAACTTCTTCCAATCCTCAATGTTCCCCATGGAGTCAAACCCCACCACCATCTTCTCCTGCTTCTCACTCAGAGAACCCAATGGCGGCGGCGGGCCATCGTCAAAAGCAACGGCCTTCCCTTTTCCAGAATTTATGAGGTTCGAACTCGCCCCAACCCCACTTCTCTGGGGTGTAAAAGACGTTGTAGTAGACCAACCCTTTTTCTGCGGCGTATACATAAGAATGTCGGGGTCAAATATCGCCGGTGAAAGGGTTCCAGAAGCCCTAGAAATCCCGTTGCGGGGCTACGGGAGGCGAAAACTGGGCCAACTAATAAGAGGGTAAGGAAAATAAAATTGAGATCTTTCCTTTCCTGAACTTGTTTTTCCTATGACGCCAATGATTCAGAGACAATTAGAAAGTACAGGCGACCCTTCGCTGTATTTCGCTCAGAGGGCTCTAAGCCGCCTGCGTTCGGAATATTCTTTGGGAGCACACAAGAGACCTCGTCTTGAACTCGCGGAGTTCGAAGGAAATGAGAGACATGTACGGTTTTCCAATTTGGAATTTGGGGATATACAATCAACATCAAAACTGAATAATTCGCTCTTTTTTGTTTTGAGATAATTAAGTCATGAAATGCTTTAACTAATAGAAATAACGGTATAGTTGGCAAGAACAAAATCGAAATAACCGTTTCTCTCTCCAAAGGATCATGTCGCCTCTCCAGAAATATTTCAATTATTCTTTCATTACGTGAAAAATTTACGTGCTATGTTATGCTTGCTTTTTTGAACGGAAATGTTTCAATTATT